>PVKC010016029.1:0-21070 GCA_004027635.1 Crocidura indochinensis
GGGGGGGGCAAAGGAGTGCAGGGCCAGGTTGGATCCAAGTGTCTCTGCTTTTCTCCCTGGGAAACCCTGGCATCTGGCATTCTGTGGGCCTCAAACCATCACATCTCATCAATCACTGTCAGTAGGGGCCCAGAATTCCACTTCAGCATCCACACTCTGGCATCCTACATCACAATGTGCCTCTGACAGGGCAGAGACTCTGACAAGCAGAACCTTCTAGCAAATGTTGGGCCCAAGTGATAGCACAGCGGTAGGGTGTTTGCCTTGCACTCGACTAACCTGGGACCGACCCATGTTGATCTCTGGCATCCCACGTGGTCCCCCAAGTCTGCCAGGAGCTATTTCTGGGCACAGAGCCAGGAATAACCCCTGAGCACTGCCAGGTGTGGCCCAAAAACCACACACACATACACACAAAGAACCTTCTAGCAAACATTGCCATGCAGGCTGCGTATGGCCCCAGCTCACAGATGGGTGGTGAGAAGAAGTGGGGATAAGTTCTTGCCTTCCTGTATTTGAATAGGGCATCTGAGGCTGGGTGGGCCATGCTCAGGGGGTGCCCCAGAATGTGGAGTCAGGCAGAGCTGAAGAGCCTGGACTCCTGGCTGCACTGAGTACAGGCCAGGGCTATATCTGGGATGATTCTTATAATGCTCCCTGACCTGTTGGCCATGGAACGCATTTTTGTCCATCCAAGAGCCCGGCATCTTGGGGGGCATGGCGGTCTCCAAAAGAGACCACCAAGCTGCCTTTGGCTAAATAAACCCTCTGTGAGAGAGCTGGACACAGGCAGGCCAGGAATGGGCACATGATATACTTTGGGACTTGGCAACATTCCCAGGTCAGGGCTGAACTGCAGTCAGGAGCAGGGAGAAGAAAAGGCAAGAGTGTGAATTTGGGGTCCTGGGACTAGTAGGGTTCTAAGAATTCAGCTCAATTCTGACCACATCGATACAGGGCTCCACAGAGCAGTGATGCAAGACCCCATCCCCAACCTGGAGACAGGCTCCAGAAACCTAGTTTCAACCCAATTCTCCAGAAATGACTCCTCTTCAGGGCCTGTTTCCAGCTGCACTACTGCCAGTGTCCCAGAGTTACTGGGATCACCCCATTCCTGGCACAGGAATCAGATTGGCTGGGGTAACCAGCCAACAAATGGCTCTGCTTCACTCCTACAAGCCCAGAAAAATCTTGTTCAGGATGGGCTGAGGTCTAGGATAGCTCATGAGGTCAACAGGACAGGGGCCAAAGCAATAGCACAGCAACGGGGTGTTTGCCTTGCAGGCAGCTGACCCTGGACGAACCTGGGTTCGATCCCTAGCACTTATACGGTCCTCTAAGCCTGGTAGGAATTATCTTCTTTGTTTTTTTTTTGTTTGTTTGTTTTTTGTGTCACACCCGACAGTGTTCAGGGGTCCTGGCCCTATGCTCAGAAATAGCTCCCTGGCAGGCTCGGGGGACCATGTGGGATGCCAGGATTCAAACCACCATCCTTCTGCATGCAAGGCAAACGCCCTACCTCCATGTTATCTCTTTGGCCCCTAGCAGCTATTTCTTTTTTTTTTTTTTTTTGGTTTTTGGGTCACACCCGGCAATCCTCAGGGGTTACTCCTGGCTCCATGCTCAGAAATTGCTCCTGGCAGGCACAGGGGACCATATGGGGCACCGGGATTCGAACCGATGACCTTTTGCATGAAAGGCAAATGCCTTACCTCCATGCTATCTCCCGGGCCCCCTTAGCAGCTATTTCTGAGTGCAGAGCCAGGAGTAACCCCTAAGCGCTGCTGGGTGTGCCCCAAAACAAACAAAAGAGACGTCAATGGGATAGGAGCTCTTGCAAGAAAATGAGGCCCAGGAAAGTGGCCCGAACTGAGCCAAACTCACCATTCCCATAAAGGGATCACCCTGCCCAGGTTGTAGTGTCCAGGAACCTGAGGCACCTAAGAAAAGTCTGGGAAAAACCTATGAGGATCCTGTGAGAAACCTATAATGAGTCTATAAATAAACTATGAGTAGTCTGTGAGGAGCTACTGAGAAGCCTGTGATGAGCCTACAAGGAACCTGTGAGTAAGCTACTAGGAGTCAGTGAGTAACCTGTCAACAACCTAATAAGAGCCTTTGAGGAACCTAAAGAGGAGCTGTGAGGAACCTGTGATGAATCTACTAAAAGTCTGGGAGGAAACTACAAAGAGACTGTGAGGAATCTATGAGAAGGCTGTGAGGAACCTACAAAGAGCTTGTGAGAAAAAAGTCTGTAAGAAACCTATAAAGACTATGAGACTATGAGGAACCTATTGGAAGCCTGTGAGGAGCCTACAAGGAGTTTATGAGGGACCTATGCAGAGCCTCTGACGACCCGATGAGGAACCTACAATGAATGTGTGAGGAGCCTGTAAAGAACTTATGAGAAGTCTGCAGGGAACCTAAGGAAGTAGGAAAAGACAAAGAGCCCATAGGAATCTTCAAGGAACCTACTAAGAGTTTGTACGGAGCCTGCAAGGAAGAAGGAACCAATTGCAGCATGCGTTTAATGAGGCACAAGCCCCAGCTCCAGCTGACAGGAGTCAGTGGGGGTCGGACCTTGAGGGCTCCCTCTGGACTCCTGTCCTTGCCAATCACCTCCTCACTTCTTAGCAGGGGACCTGGTTCTGTCCTGGCCACCAGGCAGTTTCTCGCTGTCCAGGATGTGGAACTGGTCGGCAGTCTCGCAGAATCCTGGGGGTCCAGGTCGTGTGAGGGGCAGCAGAGGGTTGGGGCCGTGGGGCAAGCCAGGCACTCACCATACTTAGGAAAAAAGATGATGTGATCCTCCTGCAGGTCAGCATCACGTACCCGCTGTTCGAAGGCGCTGAGCACCTCATCATCCACTGGGAGGGAGCGGGCTGTGGGGCACACCAACTCAGTGCACACCCACCAGCCATCCTGCCCTTCTCCCCAGAGCTGGGCCCTGATCCCCAAATCTCCCTAGATCCCGGACATACCATACAGTTTCACCGTCAGACGTCGTGCCCGCTCCAGGTACAGGATGGCAAAGGTCTGGTAATCTGTGTCCCCAACCACCACATCCACTACCCCACGAGCACCTCGAGCTGGGAAGAAGGGGGTGAGTGCTGAACCTCCCAGCTCCATTGCTTAATACCCCCAACCTCAGTTTTTCGTTTGTTTGTTGGTTTGGTTTTTGGGTCAGACCCGGCAGCACTCAGGGGTTACTCCTGGCTCTACGCTCAGAAATCGCCCCCGGCAGGCTCGGGGAACCATATGGGATGCCAGAATTTTAATCACCATACTTCTGCATGCAAGGCAAACGCCTTACCTCCATGCTATCTCTCCAGCCCAACCTCAGATTTTTGACTTACCTTGGATCAGGAAGCGGCCTGAGACTTTTGTGTCTCTGTAGAGCTGCTTCACCTGCCAGCAGGCATTATCCCTGGGGCAAGGGACAGGAAGCACAGTATATCGGGGACCAGTCTGAAGGAACCAGGTTCATGCCACACCAGAGATTGGGGTGGGGGACAGGGGCGGGAAAGGGTGGCAGGGGACTCACAGCTTCCGAAAAGTGCTGACAGCCATGGCTGCACCCTTGGGAGCCACATGCAGTGAAGTGGCCTCTACCTGGTGCCCCTGCTCCAACAGAAAGCGGCACGAAGAGGCCACAGCCACCAGCAGCCATGTCCCTGCAAACTGGGGAAGACCACATGAGGCAACAAACCCTGGAATTCCTGGGCTTCCTCTGCAAGCTGCACCCCCATCCCTTCACTCTACCTGAGCGGGGTCAAAGTTGGCCTTGGGCTGGATCTTGCTGATAGGGGAGGGGGCTGCAAGATTTGGTCTCCGAGCCCTCTGGCCCAGCGAGCAGGCAAACAGGAACAGAGTCAAGGGGAGAGCAGTCTTGAGGGGCAGCATGGTGGCAGCAACAGTAGTGACAAGACCAGCAGGACGGCCAACGGCAGGGCTGGAGTGGACTGTCCAGGGCCCGTCAGCGTCTGACCAGCTTCTCGAAGCCTGGATCAGGGTCCCCCAGTCTCCTCATAAGTTTGGGCCCTGGAAACCCGACTTTGACCCTGCACTTCCCAGCAGGGCCCTGCCTGGCACTGTGTGTACAAAGTCGGAATCGATCTCTGACTCCAAGGTCACGACCCCACGGTTCTTTAAACATGATCGCCTCTTCCCCTGCACTAGCTCCTTAGACAGAAACTGGACGTCCTAAACAAAATCAAGAAAAAAAAAGAAGGTTGCAGAAGCTGCAGAAGGGCTGGAGCTGGAGCGAGGCTCGAACCCCTGGCCCTGAGCCCGCCCGGCCGCTAGGGAGCGCTGTTGGCGGAGGACGGCGGTGCGCCCGGAAGGCGCCTCTCTGCGCAGGCGCGGGACTCGGTGACGGGAATAACCGCTCGGGCCCTGGGCCACCATCGATGTCTCGGGGCTCGAGCCGGCAGCCTGGCGGGTCGGGTCGCGGAGACGCGGCGGCGGGGGCGGAAGAGGATCCGTGGGCCGGAGCCGTGCGCCGGGGCGGGGGCCGCGTAACCGGGCGGAGGCGGCCGCGGTGAGTGTTGCCCGGCCCGGCCCGGGCGGCGTCAGCGTTCCCCGCCCCCAGAATCTCATTGGGTCCTGGACCCCAAACCCTCTTGAGCCCCGGCCCCTGAGCCCCCGGATCCCTGCTCGGGCCTCAGCACTCAGCCCCTGGCGCCCGGGAACCCTGCTTGGGCTGCAGGACCCAGATCCGGACCCAGCCCTGACCCTTCGGGCACTCTCCTCGGGCCCCAACCCCCAGGAACCCTGCTCGGGCCCCGGGCCCCAGCCCCCGGAGGTCCTTCCGGACCCAGATGCTGATCCAATGAATGGGGCACCGGGACGGTCCGCGCCAGGCCTGCCCAGGGGTGCCGGGACCCAAGCGCCGCCCCGGGCAGCCCCCGCAGTAGGTTGCGAGCCGCCCGTCCTGTCCCGCCTCTGCCAGGGCCTTGGGACCAAAGCCAAGGGCTGCCCGGCACTGCCCGGGGCTCTTGGCACGACTCTTATCGGTGCCCTGGCTCCGACGAAGCGCCGGTGACGAGTTCATGGCTGGGGAGGTGTCACCGGCTTCTACATCCTAATGTCCCCCACCCGCCTCCTTTGGTGGGGAGGCCAGCCGGCTCCACCCACGGACCCTTCTGTCAGGTGCTCAGCTGCTTGGCCGGGGCAGGGGGATTGGGAAGTCGCCCCTCTGCAGCCCCTGTCGTGCGCCGGTTGCAGGGCCGCCTGGGCAGAATGTCACGATGGATGAGGGGGGCACGCCCCTGCTCCCCGACTGCCTCGTCTACCAGATCTTCCTGAGCCTGGGTCCTGCGGATGTGCTGGCCGCAGGACTGGTGTGCCGGCAATGGCAGGCCGTGTCCCGGGACGAGTTTTTGTGGAGGGAGCAGTTCTACCGCTACTACCGGGTGGCTCGGGATGTACCCAGACACCCAGGTCAGCACAGCTGCATGCAACCCCGTGTGCCCCGGGCTGGGTGGGTGTGGGGGAGGCAGGGCCGGAGCAGAGATGCAAGGAGACTGGGCAAGCCTGCAGGAGGCCATCCCAGCACTGACGGTCTGCTCCCCCACATTCCCACACACACAGCGGCCACGTCCTGGTACGAGGAGTTCCAGAGGCTCTACGACACAGTGCCCTGTGTGGAGGTGCAGACGCTGAGGGAGCACACGGACCAGGTGCTGCATCTCAGTTTCTCCCACTCAGGCTATCAGTTCGCTTCTTGCTCCAAGGACTGCACAGTGAAGGTGAGGGTAGAGGGTGGCAGGGCCAAGCTGGGACCCCCACTGCACCAGCATTAGAGGCTGGGACGGCCTGCCAGAAGGAGGGCCAGTGTGTCCCAGCCCGCTGACCTGCCCGCAGGTCTGGAGCAACGACCTGACCATCTCCCTGCTGCACAGTGCGGATATGCGGCCCTACAACTGGAGTTACACCCAGTTCTCCCAGTTCAACCAGGATGACTCGCTGCTGCTGGCCTCAGGGGTGTTCCTGGGGCCCCACAACTCCTCCTCTGGGGAGATCGCAGTCATCAGCCTGGGTGAGCACGAAGGGGAGCTGCCCTGACCACTGTCTTGCCCCGTGCCCACCCCTCTGCTGACCCTGCTCCCCATTTCTCCCGCAGACACTTTCGCTCTGCTGTCCCGTGTGCGCAATAAGCCGTATGATGTGTTCGGCTGCTGGCTGACAGAGACCAGCCTCATCTCTGGGAATCTGCATCGCATAGGGGACATCACCTCCTGCTCAGTGCTCTGGCTCAATAATGCCTTCCAGGTGCGAGCAGGGCATGTACCCACCATGGCCACAGCAGGCACCTCCTACCCTGCCCACCACCCACCCCCTCATGTTCCTCCCTGGCAGGACGTGGAGTCAGAGAACGTGAACGTGGTGAAGCGGCTCTTCAAGATCCAGAACCTCAATGCCAGCACCATTCGCACAGTGATGGTGGCAGACTGCAGCCGCTTCGACAGCCCGGACCTGCTGCTAGAAGCAGGAGACTCTGCCCAAGCCCCCTGCCGGACCTTTGACCTAGGCAGTGAGGAGGACGAGGACGATGACGAGCAGGAGCAGGAAGAGGCGTCGGGGCCCAGCCCGGCCCGAGCCAAGGAGGGACTCCGGCGCCTGCTCCACGGGATCCTGGATAGCCAAGTACAGCCACCCCTGTCGGAGCGCGAGCTGGAGACCAAGGTGGCTGAGCTGTTGGCGCGAGGCCGCACCAAGCCACCGGAGGGTGGTGCGGCAGACACCCTCAACAAGCTGCTCATCTTCACCACTGGCTGCCTCACCTATTCTCCACACCAGATCGGTAAAAATGGGTGGAGGGGGGTGGGGAAAAGGGGGGGGGGACAAGTCCCAACGCACCAGGCCCTCCCACAGGCATCAAGCAGATCCTGCCGCACCAGATGACGACAGCAGGGCCCGTGCTGGGCGAGGGCCGGGGCTCAGACGCCTTCTTCGATGCACTGGACCACGTCATTGATGTGCACGGACACATCATCGGCATGGGTCTGTCCCCTGACAACAGGTGGGCCCCCCACGGGTCCTGGGCGGGGGCACCTGCCAAGAAGCGGCAGAGCCAGCAGCATGCGCGGCCTTCCCCAGGTACCTGTACGTGAACAGCCGTGCCTGGCCACGCGGTTCGGTGGTTGCCGACCCGATGCAGCCACCTCCCATCGCTGAGGAGATAGACCTACTGGTGTTTGACCTCAAGACTATGCGGGAGGTGAGGCGGGCACTGCGGGCACACCGGGCCTACACGCCCAACGACGAGTGCTTCTTCATCTTCCTCGACGTCAGCCGGGACTTTGTGGCCAGGTTGAGTGGCTGGGGGGCAGGGTCGGCTGCCTGGGCTCACCTCCAGATCCACCCCCCCCACCTGGGGCTCACCTCTCCTCTCCTTACCTGCAGTGGGGCAGAGGATCGCCATGGCTACATCTGGGACCGCCACTACAACATCTGCCTGGCCAAGCTGCGCCACCAGGATGTGGTCAACTCGGTGGTCTTCAGCCCGCAAGAGCAGGAGCTACTGCTGACAGCCAGTGATGATGCCACCATTAAGGCCTGGCGGTCTCCACGTTCAGTGCGCATTGGCCGAGCCCCGCCCCTGCGCCGGCGCCCTTTCTTCTCCTGGTTTGCGGGTCAGAGGCCTTGAAGGCCAGCCTGAAGGTGACGGACCTTTCCAATGGGCACGGGCATGCCAGAGATTCTGGGGCCAGCCCTACCCATCACTTGCACACACTTCCACAGCCAGAACTCAGCCACCCGTGGGTGAAGGGTGCACCTTCGTGTCGGTGTGGGGTTCACAGAACACTGGGCCTTTTTGCTCTTCATCCCCACCCAAACCTGCCATTACTTGGCTCTCCCCGGAGGGTGGGCAGGGCCAGCTGCATGTCACTCCTCACGAGGGTCTGATTAAACTGATAACAGCACAGCCATGATCTCTGCTGAGGGGCCCAGGGGCAGTGGGCATGCTCCCAGCTGGGCCTTGAACAGCAGTGTGAGCCAGTGGGCCAGGTCAGCTGCATCTACATGACAGGGGCAAGTGGAAGTACAAAGTGGTCCTAGAAGCTCTGAGCTGAGAGTCTGGGTGATCAATATCACTCCAGCCTACCTGAGCTGCAGGCGAGACAGTGAAGGGCTCAGAGCATCTATGAGCAATGGAACCATAAACCTCAACAGGTGCAGTCTGGACCCCCAGAGTGCTCCTATGGGAAGAGTCAGAGACACGGGGAGGACTGGTGGATAAGAGCTGTGCCCCAACTCCAGCAAGTTCTCAAAAGCTGAAGGTGGGGTGCATCAAGGTCCCGTTGCAATGACAATAGAGGACAAGGTTGAACCTGCCATGTCAGCATCATCTCCATGCCATGTGTGGCAGGGAGTGGGGTCCTAGACTTGCCCTGACAGCCAGGGGGACACAAAGGGGACATACTTGCTATGAGCCCAACCATCTCCCCAAGGTCCATCCTTCCCAAAGAGGTCAGCACTTGTGCTAGAGGCTATTAGCACCTCAGTGCATTTTCCTAACGGGCTCTAGCTCCAGGTAACCTTCAGCTGAATGAACTGAGTTGTGTTGGATATACAAGTATGTGCTCTGCCACCAGGCCACTGTCCCCCATAGCCCTATGCCACACCCAGGGTTCACTCTTGTGGCACCAAATCAAGCAGTATCCATGGGTCTAAGCACTGACCCCACAAGACTTAAGCCCCTGGATGTGAGTGCATTGACTGGTCCCAAAACAAGTTCCTGGATGCTAGTGTCAGTCTTGGGGACTGAAAAGTGATCTGTAGTTGTCTTGGAGAGAAAGAATGGTGGGGAGGACACTGGCACTGCATGCAGTCCGCCCAGGCTGTATCCATATTACCATATATGGCCCTCTGACCCTGAGCACAACTGGATGTGTGCCCCACACACAAAAAGTTACCTGCAGGCGAGAGAACAAGGGGCAAGTGCTGATCTCAAGAGTGGATGACTCAGGTTTAATCCCTGGCACTGGCAGGAGTAAGCCTTGAGTACCATTAGGTATGTATGTCCAAAAAGCCAAGAAGTAAAATTTTAGGGGCTAGAGAAATATAGGAGCAGGGCACTTGTCTTGCAGGCAGCAGACCAGGGTTCAATCCCCAGCATCCTGTATGGGCTTAGTCCTGCCAGATATAGCCCCAAAACAAGAGGGTCTGTCCCAGTGACCTGCTGCTCAGTCACAGTTAACTCTGACTCCAACACTCAGCCAGAATAGCAACCCTGGCCTCTCACACTTGACCCTACATGCCTTAAGGCTGAGCATGAGTGGTCTGCTACCGGGCTGAAGCTGAGATAAAAGGGACCTCTGAGATACTATTCCCCACATAGGCTGGCCAGTGTCTTTAAGGGAAAGGAGGTGCAAGGTTAGGCCAGCTAGCTACTGCCCAGCACTCAGTCCCTTGTCCATTTCAACCTCATGTACCACTTCCTGAGATGAGAACCAAGAGGCCAACATCTAAGTGGATCCTTCATGTCAATGTGACTGCTCTGGAAAGTAGCTTGGTTGGTTCCTCTGATCCTCATCCTCATTCCTGTAGCCCAACAGGACCCTTAGTGAAGAGTCAGTGTCTCCAGAGTCAATGCCAAAACCAGATAGCCCTGATGGATGTGTGGAGCAGGGTTACACCTGAGACAGTTGTATCTTTGGGTTTTAAGGGGAGAAGCTGCACAACAGCATGCAGGTACCCCAATGACACAGTGGGTTCCAGGGCACATACCTGCAAGCATGTAATCTGCATGAGAAGGGCATAAGTGGCCCAGAAACAGGCAGACCTGCCACAGACTGGGAGGCCCACAGAAGGAGCATAACAGAGAAGGAAAAGTTGTTCACCTTCCCACAAGAGGATGACTGCTCAGAGGCCCTTGGGCTACAACCTGGCAGAATGTACCAACAGCATTGCTTTCAGTGAAGCCAAGAACAAAACCAATCCCTGGCACACAATGGCACAGAAGCCCGGCTGTCAGGCCACTTTTAAGACACCCTGACTTGGTACAGCCTCTCACTTCCTGTGGGGAAGGACCAAGTAAACACAGGTGCATGTTCATGTAGGTCTGCAACAATGCAGAGGCACATATGGACACAGGAAGGGAGGCTCCACACTCCAGTACTGCATCAGTGGCTCACAGCAAGGCTGGCTCTCCAAGGCCAACACCCCATCCACAGGTGCTAAGCCTGGA
The DNA here is from genome assembly GCA_004027635.1 of Crocidura indochinensis. NCBI lineage: Eukaryota > Metazoa > Chordata > Mammalia > Eulipotyphla > Soricidae > Crocidura > Crocidura indochinensis. The sequence goes on from PVKC010016029.1 coordinate 10,196, forward strand.
AGGTCCAAGCATCCCTCTTGGCTGTGTGCACATCAAAACATGCCTGGGGCAGTCACCAACTGTCCTATGGATAACAGTCTCTACAAGGGTGGCCTATGAGGCATGAGTGCACAGGCCCAGCACAGAAACTCATCATGTGGGGAAGGGAACACAAATATACCAGCAGAAAACTAGGGTGCCTGCAAGATGGAGCAGAGCTGGGTCTCGGGCTTAGTGGCCAGTTCCATGGGTCCATCCAACAACAGCATCGAGAGAAAGAGGGAGGAGACCCTGGTGCAACACAAACTCTTAAACTCTAATGAGCCCGGACACAGACAGGGAAAGCTTCCAGGGAGTGCAGGAAGGCGGGTCTACACATGGGGGTAGCCTGCTGAGAGGGCAGACAGGTATAAAAGGCAGGAGACAGTATTGGAGGGCAGCAAGGAGCCCAGTGATTTCTGTGTTCCCTTTAATGAGAAAGCTCTAGCTTAGCACCACATGCTTGCTGCCCCAGCTTGTCTGCCCTCTTGGTGCCCTCTTGGCGTTATGGCCCTGACCTCCTTGCCATCTGATCCTGACCACACAGGGTCAGTCACAGGGACTCACTATGTCCATACCAGGACTACAGTCCTGTGAGCCCACCCTGCACCTGAAGGTGGAAACCCAGCCTGGTCTAACCCACAGGTGTGCTGGAGTGTCAGAATCACTTTGTGCCAGCATGGAAGGCCACAGGCTGGATGCCTATGGGGAACAGGATGTGCCCCACCTCCCCATGCTCTACACCAAGTCCTTTTTTTGCTGCCTGCCAGCCAGGCTGCACAGTGTATAAGCCTACAGACCCCTCCCAGCACCACCCGCCAGGAGGCCCCATTCTGACCAGCCACACTCAGGCACTCTGCCCGGCTCTGCACTCAGGGCTCTGCCTATGCCCAGCTTCCCTCAGCTTGATCCCTGACACTGTCAGGCATTGGCTAGAGCCCCGTGAGGTCCACAATGGCTTTGATGAAGATGGCATCATCACGTACATAGGAGTTCTTGGCCTCCATCTTGGAGACAGGGCAGAAGAGTGGACAGCCGCTGGCAATGTTCATGTCACTGACTGGTCTCTGGAAGGATGATGAGGTCACATCGGGTCTGAAGGCATCGATGACATGCTCACGGTTGTTGTGGTCCAGCAGCATCAGCGTGACCTGGGAGGTGCCCCCAAAAACAGCAGGTCACAGCAGCCCGGAAACAGCCAGGCACCCCTTTGTTCCGTGGCTTGGACTCTGCCCCTTCCCTAAGACAGGCCTGTCCTCTGGCCCCGCACCTTCTGATTGAAAGGCCACCGCAGGAGGGCATCGTGGGGGCCCCGCATCACCACGAAGAAGAGGGACAGGTGGGTCCCGCGGCCCGTGCCATCCCCATTCAGGTAGATGCGCAGACACATCTTGTAGCCATACCTGCTGGTGTAGAAGGCTGTGGGGTGGCCAACCGGCAAGTTGGTGAGCTGCAGCCCAGGGCCCCCCGGACAGTGGGGAACAGAGACCCAGGGCTCACCCCACATGTGTACCATGGAACCTGAGGGGGCCAGCACCTGGGGAGAAGATAGCAGGCGTGCGGCCAGCCACCGCCTCTTGCCGCTTTCGGGTGAAGTCAGAAATCTTCCAGATGAAGACACCGTCATGGGTGGAGGCCTCCAGCTCACGGACCTTCTGCTCCAACTCGGCTATGACCAGGTCCTTCAGGCCCACAGTCCTCTCTAGCTGCTGCACCTGCAGGCAGGTGGGCTCATGAGTCTGTGCCAGCATCCAAAGGCCCCCCATGGCTGCCCTACATAACTGAACCTAAGCCAGGGCATCCCTGCAGTAGCCAAGATGCTCATCACACCATCCACAAAGGCTGGTCCTGGAACTATCCACAACAACCCCCTGTGGCAGGCACAGACCTTGTTACTCAGGGCTTCGATCCGCTCTTGGTCCAGCCGATGCTGCCGGCCACAGGCCTCGGCAGTCATGGCCGCCCTTTCCACCTCGCGGTTTAGGACGCAGACAATGTTCTCAAAGGTGGTTGTTTTCCGCTCCAGAGAACTGCAGCGCTGCACCAGTTCTACGGCTGAGGGCAGTTCCTGAGTCGGGCCCATGAGGCGCTGGGTCTCCAGAAGACTGCTCAGCAGCAGGACCAGATGCTCCCGAAGCTTCTGTGCCTCATGCTCCACCTGCCCCTCGTTTTCCACCTGTGTAAGCAGCAGATGGTGCCCGTCAGGAGGGAGACACCTGACAGACTTGGGGACTGGATAGAGCTCCCACTGGAGGCCAGACCCTTAGTGTTGGGGGATGACACAAGCAAAGTAGGAATATGAGCCTACAAGGCCCAGGAGGAAAAGCTTCACAGTGAATTCAACAGAGAAGTGCTACCACTACCCTCTCACCCCTAACAGAAACCCCAGGAGCTTCCTAAGGACAGATCACACTACACTCCTATGAGGTCCCCATGGCTTAGACCCTGGAGTCACACTAGCTGGCACCCCACCCACTAGAACTTGCCTGAGCCAAACAGCAGTGAGCATCAGCAGCACCAGCACTAGTAGGGCTGAGGTCAGTTGGTTAGCAGCAGAACACATGACCTAGCTGAATGCCCCTGAGAGCAGCAAAAGCAGACTCTTGAAGAGGGGCACCACAATGGCACCCCGAGACCCCAGCAAGGTACACTCAATCTGCTGGAGGATGCTGAGGTCAGCACTGATCAAGAGAGACCCTGACGAGGAGACCTCTAAAGCCCAAGTCAGGTGAGCCAGGCGCTCCTACCCAGGGAGGACGGTATGGGGGCTGCACAGGACTGCAGAAGGACCTGGTGACTCACCAGCTCGGGACAGCCAACAGCCTGGAACCTGCACGGCACTCGGCCCTGGCCGCACATCTTCCCATGCTCCTGGAACTGCAGGTGGGAGGCTCAGATCAGCCCTTCTGGCCCCTCCACTATGCAGCTCTGCACAGGCAGGGGTCAGACTAGGCCCATCAGGTCAGCAAGACCCCAGCAGGTCTGGGCACAGCACAGAACAGTGCTCTATAAACCCCAGTGCCCTGAGGACAGCATGTGAGCCAGGCAGGCAGGGAGGAATCTGCACTGTGAGGGTTCCCCATTCCCCAATGCTGGGCTTAGGCAAGCAGTAGCCTGTGAACCTACAGTGCAGGTACAGCTGCAGCTGCAGCCCAGAGACTGGCCCAGGCCCTAGAGGTACTGCACCAGGTCAGGGCTGGTGCTCTGAAGAGGTCCTAGAGGGCTGGCCCAACTTCCTCCCACCTTTCTGCTGACCTCTGGGACACCCCCACCCCTTGCCCACAGAGAACCATCAAGGCCTCTGCTAGGGCCCAAAGTAGAGTCCTCTAAGACGGAGCCCAGCCCATGCTCTGCTAGGGAGAGAGCCTCACTCTGTGTCGTGGGATCTTCTGGCTGCAGCCCTCGCAGGTCAAGGGGAATTGGGGACAGGTTTCCTGGTGCACCTGCAACAGAGAGGGTAGCTGATCTCAGCTGATCTCATTGTCCCTCTGACATCTCACATAGTTCTGAGGCCCATTCTCTGAGCCAGAGTCGCCTACAGTAACAGTGACACAGGCTGCCTGGCCACCCTCACAGAGATGGCACATAGGGAACTAGCCCTGCACTGAGAAAGCAAGAGCACAGCAGGAAAGGCCCTGGCCAGGCAAATAGCCTACCTGAGTTCAATCCCTGGCATCCCATAAGGTCCCCCCAAGCACTGCCAGGAGAGACTCCTAAGCACACAGCCAGGAGGAAGCCCTGGGTACCACAGGATATGCCCTCAAAGCAAAAACAAAAAAAGAGTGATGGAACATCCTGGCAGTGCCCAGTGTCCCAGCTCCTGAGATCAAGAGGAAGAGGAGGCCTGGGTGCAGAGGAGGCTGGTTCTTCACCCAGCAAGTGCAGAGAAGCCAAAGCTCAAGTCTGGGGTGCAGCAAGCAGCCAGTGAATGCTCAGCCTCTCTTACTCAGGCTGGAAGCCACACTCCACAGCATTCAGGGGCCCGTGTGGTGCTAGGGAGGAAACCTGGGTCAGCTGCAGGCAAGGTCAACCCCCCAACCCTCACAAGACATAGTGGGGAATCTTTGGGAACCAGCATAAGCCAAGTGTTGAAGAAAAGCTGCTCTCAGGTTCTCCAGGGCTTCCTGCCACCCATCCCTGAGGCCCTGAGGCCACCCCTCACCTTAATGTCAGCTCCACAGAAGGGAGCCTGGCAGTGCCCGCAGCTAAGGCTCCTTTCTGGACATTCGTACCCCGCATGCTGCTCCCTGTCGCACAAACGCACCAGGCCCTTACACGCTGGGCACTCGGTCAGCATGAACGGGCAATGGCCCTCGTGGCCACTCTGAAACCAAGGGAGGAGGCTCAGGGGCAGAACGGAGCAGGTGTGTGAGGGGCTGTGCTGCCTCACACTGAGACCCCAGTGAGCAGAGGCCCCTGAGAACAAGGCTATCCCATGCCAGCCTGAAAGCAGAGGGTGCCCCCTGCAGCCGTCTTGCTCTGGACAGCTGGCAGGACAGGGCAGCCCTTCGTTCCTACTCTCAAGCTATGCCCACACAGGGCAGCAGCTCGACAATGTAGACTCCTCCCTACAAAGACAACACCAAGGCAGTATCACAGAAGTGGCCACAGCAGGGGGAGGAGCCAGGCTGGCCACTGCTGTTCACACAGATCAAGTGCCGGTCATGACCATTCCAAACCCAGCCCAGAGATCCAACTGCGGAGACTTTAGGGTAGCCCACATCCTATAGAACTCTACTACTTGCACTCAGGAGGTACTAGTCCAGCCTGAACAGCAGCACCACCCTGACCCCATCACTCCCAAGGGTCATGAGTCCTGCTGGGTCACTGCACCAGTCTGCCCAACACCCTTGGGGACTTTCCAAGCCCTTAGTGCCAGGGACTTTCCGGCCACACGCCCACGTGCCTGACGGCTAAGCTGGGGCTGGCAGCAGTTTCTGGCCTCAGCAGGGCTCAACGTGCCACAGTACTAATGTACCACAGTACCCCTACCTGGAGGCAACAGAAGCCACAAGGATGGGCCCAGAAGGTTCTGAGGGTCCCAAGAGCTGCTGAGGCTATATGACTCTATGGCTCCTCAGGGCAGCATGGGGTGGAGGGATGGGGGTTGCCCTAAGCTGGGTCTAAGCAGCAGCAGCACCACCACCATCTGCATGTGGCCTAGGAGCCTTCAGGTTATCATTGTTGGGGCAGAAAGACTAAGTTGGAGACAGGAGACAGATGCCTTTGAGACCAGTTCAGGTGCCAATGATGATCTGGAGCCCGAGCCCAGGTAGGGTAGCCAGTAGCAGTAAATGCTCGTGACTGTTGCCAGGACTCATAGAGCTCAGCCCATGAAACCCCTTCTATCGACACCTCTGTCTATCCTAATCCACAGCCCAGCAGTCCTGCCCTGGTGGCCCACAGGGCCATTCCAGTCCATGCCCTCAATGTGCCCCTGTGAAACAAGTCCAACAGCCACACATTAGAGGCACATATCTGAGAAGGGAGTAGTTGACACATGACAGCAGTCAAATGCTGCTGCTCGGTGCTGGTCAGAGGTCTGTAACCACAAGGGAAGGTACAGCCACTTCTGGCACTGCCAAAATCAACAAGCAAGTGATGCCTTTTGTGGCAGTAGGGGTCGCACCTAGCAGGTCAAGGTCAGGCCTCCATGCTATCAGCTCTCCAAGCCAGAAAACTGAGACACAGCAGGTCGGCACCCACACTGGGAGCCCCTACCTCATAGTCCTTGAGGGTTCCCTTCCAGCTGCAGCCTTGGTTGGGACAGACGGCTGGCAGGCTCTCCACTTCCCTGCGGGCAGCATTGTCTGGGAAGGCCTGGGGAAAACGGGTCCACATTATACCAAGTGATGCCCGATTGGTGCCCGGTGCCCCATGCCCCCCCCACCCCACTGTCCTCAGCACCACATCCCAGACCCTCAAGGCCATTGAACTCACCGAGCTGCTTTCCAGCACTGAGACACCCTCCTCATAGATGCCCTCGTGCACACAGGCAGCACAGTTCTGAGGCCCAGAGCTATGGGAAACAGGAGCATGACTGAAGAGGCTCAGCCGGGCACACAAAGGGAGAGCAAGGGGTGGGGAATCTCCAGGGGCACACGCACCTGAGGATGCCAGCCAGGCAGCGGGAGCAGTAGCGGTGGCCACATTGGGCCTGGAAAGGCCGCCGAAGCACGTTCCTACAGGCCGAGCACAGGTATTTCTCCTCCAGCCTCGCGCCCAGCAGCGCCTTGGAGAATCCGGGCAGCTGCGCATCCAGGGAAGCAGGAGGAGTCACTCCGGCTGCAGCCATGAAACTGAAACTCCTGTGCCTGGGAGAGGGAAAATGTGAAAGTGGGAAAGGCTGCCCACTATTCATGCTCTATGTACTCACACTGCCAGGCAGGAAGCACAGAAACAGGACCCAAGCGCCAGGGCCTTGAGGATCATCTCAATGCATCTCAGGAAGCTGTATGCCCAAGCCCAGTCCACTCCAGTCCCAGTGGCACCCCAGAAAGCCCTCTCAGCTGTCCCTGCAGGGACAGGCTGCCTTAGTGAGTCACCTCAAATTTGGACAGTGTATTTTCTCAACTCATCAGGGCCACAAAGACCTGAAGAGCCTCAGGGGTCATGGCCACCAGCCCTGGGGGCTCCAAGGTCCAAGATGGGTCACCACAGATCCTCAGAGGTTCGCTGTGCTCTCAACCACACTATGGGCAGAATACTGACAGCATGGGAAGCCTCAGCAGCCCGGGAGGTGTGTCCAGCCCCAGTAAAACTCTGGGGAAGCCCTCAGCTGCCCTGACCCAAATAGACAGCCACCTAGGCACCCCCAGTCCACATTGCCTGCCATGTATTTGCAGCCCTGTTGCTATGCAACTAGTATGTCCAAAGACAAGATGAGGTAGATGGCTGAGTGTGGGTTCAGAGTCCTGACATCTATGGGTGGGCAGAGAAGCATTGAATGCCATAGCATCATGTGCCCAGGACATACCCCCTTCCTCCAAGGCAGTCATCACAGGACTGATGCCAGATCCCCCACTACTGGGGCCACACAGCCCTCAGCCCCCCACACCTCTGTGGAGTTGACAGAAAACAGAGGTTGAGGCTGGAGGAGGGGGTCCTCCAAGCCAATAGATTTATTTCACCCAAATAAACAGTCCCTTAACACTGATGCCTGAGAATGTTAACCTGAATTCCCATGTGACATGTCATTTGGTCCTCAAAAGCACTATAGGTAAGAGGAGAGCTGGGAGGGCAAATCCAACAGAGATCAATGTGGGAGAGTCCAAGCTGAAGTTCAAAGGCAAAACGAAGCAGGCTGGGGCTAGAGTTATGGTGCAGCAGGGAGGGTACTGGCCTGGCATGCAGTCAACCTGGTTTAATCCCTGGTACCCCATATGGCCCCCCAAGCACTGCCAACAATAGTTCCTGAGCACAGAGCAAGGAGAGACCCCCTGAGTACCAGAAGGAGTGATACCTGAGTACAGAGCCAGGAATAATCCCTGAGTGCCAGATGCAAGGAGTGACCCCTGAGCACCACCAGGTATAAAATGAAGCAGTGTTGACAGGACAGTGGTGAGTACCCCACAGACCCTGAGACTCTTAGGACCCTGTTCCTCCCCAATGTCTAAGATGGGAGCATTTGGGTGTCTGCCAGTCCCTCACCACCAAGCCCTGGGCCCACCCAGGGGAAGTGACCAGGGGACTCAATGGTTGAGTACCTGCATTACAAGTGAGGCCCTGGAAGGGGGTTAAAATAAGTGACATCTATCCTACCTTCAGCACCCAAACAATACCTAAACTGAGCCAGACACAGACTAGAGTGGGGAAGGGCTGGTCATGTACAATTCCCAGACTCCCTATTGTGCCCTAAGCTCAAACAGGAGTGATCCATTAGTTCAGAGCATGGAATAAGCCCTGAACTATGTGAGGCCCTAAACCAGGGTCCTCAAACTTTTTTTTTTTTTTTTGGTTTTTGGGCCACACCCGGTGACGCTCAGGGGTTACTCCTGGCTATTCGCTCAGAAGTCTCTCCTGGCAGGCACGGGGGACCCTATGGGGAACCTGGGGATCGAACTGCGGTCCGTCCTAGGTTAGCGTAGGCACCTTACCTCCTGCGCCATTGCCCGGCCCAGGTCCTCAAACTTTTTAAACAAGGGCCCAGTTCACTATGCCTCAGACCATTGGAGAGCCAGACTATAGTAAAAACAAAAATTACGAACAAATTCCTATGCACACTGCATACATCTTATTTTGATGTGAAGAAACAAAACGGGAACAAATACAATATGTGGCCCACGGGCCGTAGTTTAAGGTTCCCATTCTCCTGCCCTCACTCCAATTTGTCCCCCAGAGTTGTTTGGAAAGACAGGGCTGCGCCCAGGGTGCATAATCTGGTCCCCACTGTTGCTTCTACTGCAAGTCCTACCTCTCTGACTATGGACGGACCCCTGCAATAGACCCCTCCTGGATTCTCAGACCTGCAAAGCTTCCAATCTGTCACCTGCAGGCCCTACTCACTGACCAGCCCCTGTCCTTCCCTGATATTCAGCCTTCAGGTGGGGGAACAGAGGGGAGAGAGGAGACATGGCATGTCCCTGCAGAAAAATCACCAGTCTAAAGTCAGGACAAAGCACAGTATATGCCCACCCTAGCACTACCATGGCCTATGCCGTAAGTGGCCTTCCCTACCCTCTCCAAGTGTTCATGGTACATCATGGTTGGGGGCAAATGGCAGCTTCCTCTGCAGATAGGGAGCTAAAATCAGAAAACAGAGATAGACTGGTCCACGGTAAGAAACTTGCCACAAGTGGAGTGGTTAGGACAGAGAAGGGACCACTATGACAATCAGAGTTGGGAATGATTACTATGGACAAGTACAGGGAGCTGGAAGGAAGTGAAATCACATGCAGGATACCCTATCAGTAACAGTACTGCAACCACAGTGCCTAAAGGGAAAGTAGAAAAAGAGCACAAGAAGAATAATGTCTGCCGTAAGGCAGGCAGGGAAAAGAGTAACAGGGAGAATATTGGTGAAGGGAAATGTGCACTTGTGAAGGGTACTGAACATTTATGACTAAAACTCAATCATGAACAACTCTGTAACTATATATCTCATGGTAATTCAATTTAAAAAATTTATTTAAAAATGTTACACTGGGGCCGGGCGGTGACGCTGGAGGTAAGGTGCCTGCCTTGCCTGGGCTAACCTAGGAACGGACCACGGTTCAATCCCCCGGTTCCCCATATGGTCCCCCGTGCCTGCCAGGAGCAACTTCTGAGCGAATAGCCAGGAGTAACCCCTGAGCGTCACCGGGTGTGGCCCAAAAACCAAAAAAAAGGGCCCGGGAGATAGCATGGAGGTAAGGCGTTTGCCTTTCATGCAAAAGGTCATCGGTTCGAATCCCGGTGCCCCATATGGTCCCCCATATGGTCCCCGTGCCTGCCAGGAGCAATTTCTGAGCATGGAGCCAGGAATAACCCCTGAGCGCTGCCGGGTGTGACCCAAAAACCACAAAAAAAAAAAAAAAATGTTACACTATTGTCAACAATATGTAAGCCACTATGATCAAAATAAAAATTATATTAAAAAAATGTTACATTGGTGGGGGCCGGAGAGATAGCATGGAGGTAAGGCCTTTGCCTTTCGTGCAGAAGGTTGGTGGTTTGAATCCTGGCATCCCATATGGTCCCCTGAGCCTGCCAGGAGCAATTTCTGAGCATAGAGCCAGGAGTAACTCCTGAGCGCTGCTAGGTGTGACTCAAAAAGCAAAACAAGGGGGCCGGGCGGTGGCGCTGGAGGTAAGGTGCCTGCCTTGCCTGCGCTAACCTAGGACGGACCGGTTCGATCCCCCGGTTCCCCATATGGTCCCCAGTGCCTGCCAGGAGCGACTTCTGAGCGAATAGCCAGGAGTAACCCCTGAGGGTCACCGGGTGTGGCCCAAAAACCAAAAAAACAAAACAAAACAAAAAAAAAAACCTATCAATAGTCAACAATATCTCTATACATATCAGAAAGCAGACAGCTATATTATATTGGGGCCGGCGCGGTGGCGCTAAGAGGTAAGGTGTCGTCTGCCTTGTAAGCGCTAGCGTAGGACAGACCGCTGTTCGATCCCCTGGTGTCCCATATGGTCCCTCCAAGCCAGGGTCAATTTCTGAGAGCTTAGCCAGGAGTAACCCCTGAGTATCAAATGGGTGTGGCCAAAAAAATAAAAATTAAAATTAAATTAAATTAAATTAAAAAACACGAAGGAGGGGGCCGGGAGGTGGCGCTGGAGATAAGGTGCCTGCACTAACCTAGGACCCTAAAGAGTCCCTCTCGTGGGGCCGGGTGGTGGCGCTGGAGGTAAGGTGCCTGCCTTGCCTGCGCTAGCCTAGGACGGACCGCCGTTAGATCCCCCGGTTTCCCATATGGTCCCCGAAGCCAGGAGCGACTTCTGAGGGCATAGCCAGGAGTAAGCCCTGAGTGTCACCGAGTGTGGCCCAAAAACAAAAAAAAAAAAAAAAAAAAGAGTCCCTCTCGCTTGAGGTGATGTGCACCCTAAAAGCCTGGTCGGGAACTCTGTAGTGACCCTCAACTCCAAAGCTCTGAAAGGAACCCCAAATCCCAGGTGTGTGTGTGACAGGAGCCCCAAATCCTGTGTGTAACAGAACCCCAAGTCCTGTGACAGGAACCCCAAATCCCGTGTGTGTGACATGGACCCCAAATCCTGTGTGTGACAGGAACCCCAAGTCCTGTATGTGTGTGACAGGAACCCCCAAATCCTGTGTGTGTGACATGAACCCCAAATCCTGTGTGTGTGACAGGAATCCCAAATTCAGTGTGTGTGACATGAACCCCAAATCCTGTGTGTGTGACAGGAATCCCAA
>PVKC010016030.1:0-21068 GCA_004027635.1 Crocidura indochinensis
TAGTGAGTGAGAGAAATAGAATGCCTGTCTCAAAGACAATAAGGGGGTGGGGGAGGAGGGAGCTGGGGGTATTGGTGATGGGAAGGTTGCACTGGTGAAGAGGAGGTGTACATTTTTATGACAGAAACCCAACTAGAAACATGTTTGTTACCATGATGCTTAAATATAGATATTATTAAAGATTATTATTATAAATAAAATGCACAGAGGCAGAGGAGCAGTAGGCTATGGCAAGTGGTATATACATCAATTACTTCAATTTCAGTGCCCAGCACCCGAAATGAATGACATCTGTGAATAGATGTGGTATAGTCCTGAAACCTAATGCAGAAGTGGAAAAAAAAAAACCTCCATATTTTATGACTTTTGAATGGTATCTTTTGGTCTGAAACATTAATACTTGGCACATATTAATAATTAGACACATTTTTATGATAAGAAAAAGGTAGTTAGAAAGACTTTGTTCACAGCCACACAACAGGTAGAAACAAAACCTCCAGTAGCAGCACCCTTTGGAAAGGCCTTTCCACCTCCTTATTCAGGCATTCTAATTCTATGTCCAACTTCCTCACACATTATCAGCACAAAAATGTATGAACAGTGCAACAGGGCTTTTATGGGTTGAGTCCAACTCAAACTAGATAATCTTAGAGGCATGAAAGAGCGGAATAACTTAAAAAAGGTTTTTAAGTCGACTGTTGGTTGACCCCAACTATTTTAGTATCTTTTAACCAATGCCTAGATTTCTCATGATGAAACAAAAGTATTCCCAAATACTTCTCTGCATGCAGTTTTCAGTGGAGAAAACACCGCAATCTAAGCACCTTTTGGTGAGAAATTTGATCATAGAAACCTTAACAGGGGTATATGCAATTATGATTATGCTTTGAATGGTGAATTAGATGGGTCTCTCTGCTCTTTATTGGAACATGATGAAAGTAAAACTGCTTGCCACAACCTGGTCCTTTTTTGTGACTTGTTTATTTAAATGGAGAGGTTTAAAAATTGCTTTTTTCCACTGCAAGGCTGCTCTGGAACAGGGAATGAAATAAAAATAGAGATGACGGGCTCGAGTTCTAGAGTAGCAGTTGGGAGACGCTTACTTTGCATTCAGCCTTACAGGGATGGTGTCTCCCAGTGCCAACCTTCGCGGGGTGGAAGTGATCCCTGAGCACAGAGCCAGGAGTAAGTCATGAGCACCGCTGGATGTAGCCCCCAAACTAAAAAGAAATATTTTAAAAATATATAGAATATATGCTCTGGGTTGGTACACACGCCTAATTTTTGGAGATCTTTATCACTCAATAATATATTGAATATATTTTATATAGAGAATATATAAAATATATATTTATAAATTCATTATATATATTATATACCTGGAGGCCCCTGGAAGCCTACCTTTTATCTGAAAACAGGACAAAACAAAACAAGAGCAGGGAAAGAGTCCTAGGCAGGACATCCCCAAGGGGATAAAGCAGTTGCTGGCATGTCAACCTGTTGCTCCAGCGACCTCAGTCGCCAAGGAAAGTTCAGTTGATTCAAACCAACAAACAAACCAACAACTAAGAAAACTCGGGGGTCCGCCCTGCGCGCCCTCCAGTCTTCAGAGGCCGGGCCACCTGTCAGAACCCAAGGACCGGGGAAGCGAGGCGAGGCGGCTTTGCAGAGTTGCCAGAGCGCTCACTGGCTTAGTGGCAAGACCCGGGGACTGTCCGGGAGCCGTCGGGAGAGCTGCAGAGCCGGGCGCGGAGCTGGCGGGGCTGTCCCTCCAGCAGCGCCAGCCTCGGGGAACCCCACCGCTCTCCGGACCTGGGGTGCGCCTAGCCCAGAACCCTAGGGACCCCGGAGACCGTTCGTTCCCGTCGCGGTCTGTCTTTCTTACCGGTGCATCTTGAGCGCGAAGGCGCGGCGCTCGGCGCTCGGCAGCGTGGCCATGGCGCGCTCCCCGGCTCACCCGGCGCCGACTGCGGGGGACTGCGGGGCACTGCGGGGGGCCGCGGCGGGGCTCGCCAAGCCGGCCGCCAGCCTCATGGGTCCGCGGGCGCTGGAAACTTCCGCATTTCCACCTTCGGCTTGGCGCGGCGCGGTGGCCACCCGGGGGAGGGCCCAGAGGCGGCGTGGAGGAGGCGGCTAGCGCAGCTAGTTACCCGACGCTCGGCCGGCCAGGCTGTGCACGCCCCGCGGAACTGCCCTCCGGATGCTCCGACGACACCGGAGCCCGGCTCGGGCACGGACAGCGCAGGCGGGTGGCCCGGCCGGGACCACGGAGCCGGCCGGCCGGAAACTCCAGCTGCCAGGAGCGGCCGCGCTGCCAGGACCGGCGGGCCAGAAAGGGAGACCCGCCAAGCCTGGCCGCCCTCCGAGTGGCCGCATGGGCTTGCAACCTAGGATTCTGCACTGCCTCGCTGGAGTTCGGGGTTCGCAGTCCTGGGAGAAGGCAGAGTTAGACATGTAGGTTGGAGCTTCTAGATAGGGACCTTTTTGCATAGAAACTTGGGATATGAATGACTTTGTTTTACTTCATACTTCTGCGTTTTTCTACAATTTGGGAAAAGAAAAGAAAATAGAGACAAAGACAGAGAGACAAGGGAGACAGATACACAGAGATAGAGACAGAAAGGATGGCGCCCAGGGGCTAAGTGTTCTCACGTGCATTGATGAATGGGGGGAAAAAAGTTCAGAATTAAATACCCAAGCCAAATAGGCAATAGAATCAAAAGACCCAAAGGATAACAATCTAAATTTAAAATGGGCCTGCTCCACTGGCCGGCCAGGGGGTGAAGAATGGAGGTATGGGATGCAAGCTGGAAACTTGGATGGAGAGAGGTCAACACTGGTGGTGGGAATGGCTCTAATTCACTGTCACTGTATGCCTGAAATCCAACTATGATAGGTTTAGAATTCACAATTGTCTCAATTAAAAAATTATAACAACAACAAAAAAATAAGGGGCCGGAGAGATAGCACAGCGGTAGGGCATTTGCCTTGCACGTGGCCGACCTAGGACTGACGGTGGTTTGATTCCAGGCATCCCATATGGTCCCCCGAGCCTGCCAGGAGCGATTTCTGAGTGCAGAGCCAGCAATAACCCCCGAGAGCTGCAAGGTATGGCCCAAAAACCAAAAAAATTAAATTAAAATTAAAAAATAAAAATATAGGAAATACCCAGAACCAAAAGGAATGGGAGTTTTTTGCCTGGCTGAGGCCAATCTGGGTTGCAACCTCTAGGAGTCTATAATCAAAGTCTAGAGTGACTTCTGAGTGCAGAGCCAGGAGTGACCCCTGAGCTGATTGATGCCTCAAAACAAACAAGGACACAGAGTGTGGAGAAACTTCAGCTTACAAATCAACTTGGGCAAGGTTTGCCCTTTCCGGTATCATGAAATAGAATTAATCTGTCCGAGGAATTAAATTGAGTGATCAAAAAAGGTGTTTTTGTTTTTGTTTTTCAGTCTCGGAGTAAATGGGTTTCTCCTGCAAAGCGAAAGATACCACTTTTCTTGTGATTGCAGAAGAGGCCGCTTATCTGCTCATTTTAGCTTCAGACTGAGTGGAATTCTCACATTTGTCATGATCTCAGAGCAATTTCGTGCTCACTGCAGTGAAAAGTCAAAAGTTATTTGAAGTCACTGATTCTTCTATGATTTACTAGATATAGCAGAACACTTCATATAATACCTACATTTTGTTGTCTTGAACTTTAAAAATAAATAGTAAAGCATGCGATGATAGCAAATAAATAAACAATAAATAATAAATAGTAAAGCTGCTGACCCAGGATCCATTCTAGGCAACATATATGGTCCCCCAGTTACTCTTGGCTCAGGCCAAGAGTGAACCTGAGCACTGTCAAGGGTGCCTCCCCACCAAAGCAACAATTTTAAAACAATTTTTAAAAATGGTCTACACATCCCTGCTTGGGTTGTATAGCTGAGTCTCTATTCTGGAAAAGATGCTCTCTCTCTGTCTCTCTCTGTGTCTCTCTCTCTGTGTCTCTCTCTGTGTGTCTCTCTCTCAACCCCCATTCCCATTCCCCTCCCTTAATTCTTTATTTCTTTCCTTTGTTTCCCCCAATAAACATGTTTTACTTCACACACGCACACACACACACACACACACACACACACACACACACACTACTTTTGCTTTAATGCTGCACTACTGTCCAATATGAATCTGACCATTCCACATACCCAGGGCAAGGGTGAATAACTGAGAGCTTTTTCTCTAAAATCAGAAACAAACTATTTACTATCACTTCTATTTGATTTAGTATTAAAGGCCTTAGCTAAAGCTATTAGTTCACAAGAAGAATGAAGGAATGTAAGTAGCCCCCTCCTCCACGTACACCTCAAATCTTGCTAGCAGAGAAACTGCCCAGCTCTCCAACTAATTATGTGGCTAAAACTTCACAGGTTAACTCTTCCAGCTAGCTAACAAATTGGGGGTCTCTCGAATATGGGGTGGGAGCAGATTCCTTTTTCTGCCGGAAGGTAGAGCAAGCCACAGCTACACTTGACACTGTCTGACATAGAAACCACCCAGCTCCATGACAAATCTCAAAAAGAATGATGAGCAGCTGAATCTTCCCAAGTGGAACCAGTCTACAGGCTGAAATTTCTGGGGGCATCCTCAGAATGGCAATGGAGAGAAAATCAGAAACCCACACCCACACCTTGTGCCCATCTTGAGGCAACTGCTCAATACTTGTGGTAGATCTTTACACCCAAGGGCAGCTAGAGACCTGTGGACTCATTCTTCCTCAGTCATGCCTCATGGACCCTCTCTCAGGGGCAGTTGGAGCAACTCCAACATTGCTGCAGACTTGAGGGATCCATTCTCATCTTCCCTCCTGCCTCCTGCAGACCCTGGGCAAACAGGCTCCACAACTAATCTCTAAAAGTATATGATACTGCTAAATCTTCAGGAGGCTTCCAAAATAAACAATACTAGGACCATTTCAGAATGGGATCAGGCATTCTGCAACTCTCAGCTACACTACCATTATAGAAACAACACTGCTCCACAGCTGAATTTTATCAAAACATCAAGCCATCAGGGTCCAAAGTGATAGCACAGTGGGTGGGGCTTTTGCTTTGCAGGAGCCTGCCAGAGCTGATACCTGAGCAGGGTGTGGAATAAAAAAACCCAACAAATCCCAAGCCACCAAATTTTTCCAGCTCTATAGGTCCTGGACTGCACAGTTCATATGCAACCATGATACACATCCAAATTTTAATTCTGTCAACCCAGGAGATTCACAGCAAATTTGAAGAAAATGTTTATAGAAAACTACCAAGTGCAATGAGACTAAACAATAGCACAGAAGTCTCAACTAGCACCAATGACCCAGTAAATACTTATAACTTTAGTAACACCATTGAGAGATAAAACAATTATGACAAATTGACTTATTGATCTAAGTTTGGTTAATATCATTTGTCTCCGTGTTGTTCCAAATAATAAAAATAAATTTGCTTGTGCCTGCAAAGGGGGAGGTTAGGGAAATGGGTGGAAAACTGAGGATATTGGGGAGGGGGAGGAAGGCCACACTAATGGGGGTGCTGGAACATTTAATGTTTGAAACAATTGTATTATGAACAAATTGGTAGATCACAGTGTTGTAATTTTTTTAATCCAGAAAGAAAAGGAAAACATATAACTATCATTGTTTGCAAATTACATATTTATAGAAAACCCAAAAAACTTGTAAAAAGTTATTCGATATAAGAACAGTAAAGTACCCTGTAACAATACCAGCATTCAAAACTATTTTTCTACATATATATAGAAGAGATGAAGGAAACACTCCCACTTACAATTTATCTCAGAGAAATCAAACACCTAGTTATAAATTTAACAAACAAGATGAAAAACTTGCATAATGCAAATTTTATGATACTGTTAAAAGAAGATACTTAAATGTAAAGATTCTGTGTGTGGATGGAAATATAGTCAGAACGCTTACCAAAGGTAATAGATATGATGCGATCTAAGCCAAAATTCAAATGATGTTTTTTAAAAGGAGATAGAACCAAATAATATCAAGGTTTGTATTAGATCATAATAGACTTCAAATAACTACCACAACCTGAGGCAGGGGAAGGGGAGGCAGAAAAACAGGAACCAAAGAAAAGAGATGCTATAGCTGCATTCTTTGAATGCAGAGGTTAGGCTAGATTCTGAGCATGCTGGGAGTAACCCCAGCACAGATCTGGAGACAAACGAGAAAGAAAAATTTAAAAAAAATCATGTTACCTGTCTTCAAGATACACTACAATTCAATAATTCTTCAAACTGTATGACATTAGAATAAAAATTAGAAACATAGACATATGGATCAATGGAGTATAAATAAAACTCAAAAAGAAAGAAATTCACACTTTTATCTATAGTTTGTGAAGAATATCTAAAACTACATAATACAAAAGGAGACTATCTTGCAACTAATGGTACTAGGAAAATTGGACAACAACAAGCAAAAGATTGAAGCCACATAATTTTCTAATCCCATATGCAAAAGTAAATTTTCTTTAAATATTGTTTAAGGGTCAGAAAGTGATTTTCCCTGTATGTGACCAACCCTAATTTGTTTGTTCCCTGGCACATTTAGGTACTATGGCTCCTAAGTAAACCCTGAGCACAAAGCTGAGAGTAGCCCCTGAGAACCTCAAGATATATAAAGAATTTATATAATTTCACAATATAAAATAAAAATCAAAAAATGGGGGCCCGGAGAGATAGCACAGCGGTGTTTGCTTTGCAAGCAGCCGATCCAGGACCAAAGGTGGTTGGTTCGAATCCCGGTGTCCCATATGGTCCCCCGTGCCTGCCAGGAGCTATTTCTGAGCAGACAGCCAGGAGTAACCCCTGAGCACCGCAGGGTGTGGCCCAAAAACCAATAAATAAATAAATAATAATAATAAAATGGACAAAAGATACTGAGAGACTTCTCTAAAGGGAAATACAGATGCCATTTTGACATCTCATTTAAAAACAAACACAACAGAAAAAAAAAACTAGAAAACAAACCACTGACCTTCATTGATCATCAGGAAAATGCAATTTGGAAACATGGTGAGATAACACATCACACCTTTGAGAATGCTCTAAAGCAACCATGTAAGGTGCTGGAAAGTGTCTAGAAAGATAACTCTAGTGTACTGTTGGCACTATAATGAGCTGTATTTCTGTAAGAGTATGAAAACAAAAATACACACACCACAATTTATTGCAACAATATTTTATGATAGCTGAAATACATAAGTAACTGAAATGCTGCATTGATGAGTGGATATAAAAGGTGAAATATGTATGAAATACATATGTATGAAATACACGGGGTCGGTGAGATGGCGCTAGAGGTAAGGTGCCTGACTTGCACGCACTAGCCAGGGAAGGACCGCGGTTCGATCCTCCAGCATCCCATATGGTCCCCCAAGCCAGGGGCAATTTCTGAGCACTTAGCCAGGATTAATCCCTAAGCTTAAAATGGATGTAGCCCGAAAAACAAACAAAAAAGAAATACATATGTATGAAATACATAATACATACACGTATGAAATAGACTGCAACTCAGTTCCCAAAAAAGATGAAAATGTGGGGCTGGAGAGATAGCACAGTGATGTTTGCCTTGCAAGCAGCCGATCCAGGACCAAAGGTGGTTGGTTCGAACCCCGGCGTCCCATATGGTCGTCCCCGGTGCCTGCCAGGAGCTATTTCTGAGCAGATAGCCAGGAGTATGCCCTGAGCACCGCCAGGTGTGACCCAAAAACAAAAACAAAAAAACATGAAAATGTTAACTCTTGCAGTAAAATGGAAGGAGCTTAAGGGAACTGGGCAAAGTGAAATTTTAAAGAGGAAAAAAAGACAAAACTCATAGGGATTTCACTATGTGTGCAAAAGAAGGAAATAAAATTGGTGAAGAAACAAATAAAATAAAAAGACAAACCAGGGAACTGGGAGAGGGGGTTGTTAAGAAATGCTTCAGGTCTTAGAGCACATGACTAGCATGTGTGAGTTCACAAGTTTGATCCTAGAACCAGGTAGTTCACTGCCAGATGTGATTCTGATTGCCTCTAATTGGAAGAAACAGTTGTAGAGAATCGGTTGGCAATAGGAAGAAGTATGGCAGTGGGTGTGGACGCCTCTAGACATGCCCCTGAACCTGCCCCTTGAACATGCCCCCTTGTCATGCCAGTATAAAAAGAGAAACTTGGCCTGTTGAAGGGGTGCTCAGAACAGTGATCAGAACAGTACATCGGGGGCAGAGATTAAGCATTGGAGAAATGCTCCTTCTTTGCAACTATTCACTTCTATATCTTCTTTGAACTGGTGATGTGTTAAAATAATCCATGTTAGGGAAAGAAAATTAAAATTAATTTCACTGGTTTTCCCTCTTGAAAACTGTGTTTGCATAAAAAATGGCACAAGTATACACATATAATATTCTTGTTTCATTAAAACAAAGTTTCTTAAATTTTCACAGCTCCTCTTACTCGAGAACTTTTTTTTCTTTTTTTAACCTCGGGTCATTTTAAAAAAAATGTCTTTATTTAAGCACCATAATTACAAACATGTTTGTAGTTGGGTTTGTTATAAAAAGAACACCCACCTTCACCAGTGCAACATTCCCACCACCAATGTCCCCCATCTTCCTCCTCCCCCACCCCCTGCCTGTATTTGAGACAGGTATTCTATTTCTGAGAGCCCCTTTTTATGTTTTTTGTTTTGTTTTGTTTTGTTTTGTTGTTTTCTTTTTTTTTTTTTTTTTTTTTACTAAGGCAACATAACTTACAAAGTTATTCATTGTTGAGTTTCAAGCAGACAATACTCCAGCACCAATCCCATAAACAATGGCAATTTTCCTTCATAGTGTCTCCAGATTCCCTCCTAACACTAGCCTGCCTGACATATTTTAAGTTTGGTTAAGTTTGGATTTTATGCTCTCAGTGTTGTTAGTTCTGTGGTTTTCATTATATTTAGATCTAACACATCGCAACACTAACTGATGTCTGAGGCCCCTGTCCTCTGCTCCCATCAACTACTGTTTATCTCTTCTTTTTTTTTGTTTTGGTTTTTTTTTTGGGGGGGCCACACCCAGTGATGCTCAGGGGTTACTCCTGGCTATGTGCTCAGAAGTTGCTCCTGGCTTGGGGGACCATATGGGCAACCGGGGGATCGAACCGCGGTCTGTCCCAGGCTAGCTCAAGCAAGGCAGGCACCTTACCTCCAGCGCCACCGCCCAGCCCCCCTGTTTATCTCTTCTTAGTTTACCCCTCCATTTCCTTTTTTTGTTGTTTTGTTTGGGTCACACCTGGCAGTGCTCAGGGGCAACTCCTGGCTCTGTGCTCAGAAATCGCTCCCGGCAGGTTCGGGGGACCATATGGGATGCTGGGATTTGAACCACCACCGTCCTTCATTCAAGGCAAATGCCTTAACTTCCATGCTATCTCTCCGGCCCCACACCCCTCCATTTCTTTTCCCCTCTATCTTTTCTCCTGAGACATTTTTTATAAAATTTCAGCCTGTAAAATATATATAGAGAGAGTGAGTGCAGGGGTTTAGGCACTGGCCTCTCTCGCAGCTGACTCTATTTCCATCCCAGGCACAGCATATAGTCCCCTGAGCATTCTAGGAGTAATAACTAGACACAGAACAAGGAGTAAGGCCTGAGCAAGGTTAGACATAGCCCCAAAATAATAACAAAAGCATAAAATAGGTCTACAAAGAAAAACCACACTAATAATAAATCATAATTTGTTCTAATACAAACTTTAAAGTGTTTTTTTTTTATCATTACATGCAGACTTAAAAACCCCACAGAGGTTGTGATTCAGATTAAATACGACTTTAGAACCTAGTTGGTGACTTAATACTAAAATGTCTAGTGAAGGCTGGAACAATAGTACAGCAGGTAGGGTATTTGCCAAGTTCGATACTCAGTATCCGAAAATGGTTCCCCAAGTCCACCTGGAATGATTCCTGAGTATAGAGTGAGGAGTAACCCCTTAGCATCCATTGGAAGTGTCCCCCAACCCAAAAATTAAAAAATTTTAAAACTGAAAAATAAAATGTCTAATAAGTTAATTGCTTCTCTTCTGGGAGACTTTCTTTCTCTAGACTACCAGATTGATGTTTAAACGATCTTTTCTTTCAGACACTAGGAGTATGTCTTCAATCTCAATAAAAATGGATGAACACTAGAAAAAGTAATCATACCAGTCATTCAGATTATTTTCTCTCTGAGTTTCTGAATGTCATGACAGGCACTTACTTTAAGGCAAAGCAAATATTCATTGGTTTTCACACAAGCACTAATTTGAATGAGGGTATCTCAGAAGTTGCAACCAAGGAAAGCCTTCTTTACTGAGGGGTAGAAAGGAGAAAAGAGGCATCAAAAAATTCTTGTCTAAATTCAGATCATGCAGATTTCTAGTAGCAATAAGTAACTAAAATGGAGCATTATTATCCCAGCTGTCAATTCCCTGATGGTTAGCAATAGCCCTAAATTTTCTTAACAGCTTTTTTATAATTCCCATTCACCTAATTTAAATTTTTATCTGCCTTTAAGCACATTCATAAATCTCCTACAAACCAAAATGGCCAAGTGTCTTTCTTCCATATTCTCATGATCTTGTAATTCCCTTACTTTGGACTTCTCTACTCACCTCTCTCACCAACACATACTCTGGAAGGCCTCCTTCCTTCCACACCTCCCAACCTCACTTCACCTTCCTCTTTGTCTACATTTTTGTTTTAGTGAATGTTGATTTTTTTTTTTTTTTTGGTTTTTGGGTCACACCCGGCAGTGCTTAGGGGTTACTCCTGGCTCCATGCTCAGAAATTGCTCCTGGCAGGCACGGGGGACCATATGGGACACCGGGATTCGAACCGATGACCTTTTGCATGAAAGGCAAATGCCTTACCTCCATGCTATCTCCCGGGCCCCGTGAATGTTGATTTTAACCTTTGTAAAAATCCTTCCTGGCTTAGGACAAAAATTATTTCAATTATCCCCAAATGTCCAGTTCTCCCCTTCCACATCTTCCTGTTACATACTCGCACCTCAAAATCAACCTCTTCCTTTTTCTAAATTTCCCCACTAGTTTCTGCTGTTGTTGCAATAATGGGGGTCGCACACAGGTCTAGTTGTGGGTTCACACACTCAGCTGTGATGTTCTGAGACAGTCAAACACTCTTAACTTCAGTTGTCCCACCTACCAGGGTTAACACTTTGGAGTTTCGGGCCTAGAGAGAAATTTCTGTGCCTTAGAGCACCTACAGGCATATGGTTTAAGAATTTATAGGCATTTACTTTACAGGCATATTTACTTACAGACAAATTTACTTTACAGGCATATGGTTAAGAATTCCTTCTCTGGTACTCCCACATAGACTGAGCAGGGCACAAATAACTTGCTGCTTAACCCTGGAAATAATCCCTAATATAGCAAGTGATTTGAGAAGCACTATAGCTAGATATATGTGAACCCCATGAAAATTAATGCAACCCCCGCTGAGCACCCACCACAACGAAAAGGAAATATGTAGGCACTATGGTCAAAAAGTTCAAACTTGGGGCCAGAACTATAATATGGTAGGTAGGGTGTTTGCCTAGCACCTGGCTGATCTGGGTTCAATCTCTGGGATCCCATGTGATCCTGAGCATAAGTGTGGCCCCAAAACAACAGCAACAACCAAAAGTACAAATTCTCTCTCGCTCAGGGGTTACTCCTGGCTCTAGGCTCAGAAATCGCTCCTGGCAGGCTCAGGGGACCATATGGGATGCTGGGATTCGAACCGCCAACCTTCTGCATGCAAGGCAAACGCCTTTACCTCCATGCCATCTCTCAAGTCCCCAAAAGTATTAATTCTGTGGAGCACCTGTGTGAACATATCAGCTCTATAACCAGAGTGCTTAGGAGCATCACAAGTAAAAAAATGTTACCCCACCAGACTGTATAAAAGCAGCAGACTAAAGTGAGGGTGAATCTCAGCAAAAATATTTAATAAGTGATTGAGAATTGTAACCAGATGGTCAACTCCCAGCAACACTCAGCTAAATGTGTGATCATTTAGATAGGTGTATGTATGACCTTAGTTATAACACCAACAACGAAAGGGTGGAGATGTAGAAGTCAAACATAAGACAACATTGGAATTATCTAGTGCGAAAGGGGAAGAAAACTTCGATTCTGCCTCATATTTATATATATATATTTACATATATATATATTTTTTTGTTTTGTTTTTGCTTTTAGGTCACACCCGGCAGTGCTCAGGGGTTACTCCTGGCTCCATGCTCAGAAATTGCTCCTGGCAGGCATGTGGGACAATATGGGGCACCGGGATTTGAACTGATGACCTTTTGCATGAAAGGCAAACGCCTTACTTCCATGCTATCTCCCGGGCCCCTGATTCTGCCTCATATTTTAACTAATTTTATAACTTGAGAAAGTCTCACTCTGTTGGGAATCAAAAAGTTCTCTGTGTTAGCATGCCACCACTCACCTGACTCTCTGAATTTGATGAATATATCAGTCCAATCTTTCCCCTCTTCTCTCAGCTTCACATTTAATCATCTTCCAAGGTCTGTCATTTATTCCTTCTAAGTATCACAGCTCTGCTTTTTTTCATTTTGATCCAGCCTTATAAAGTCTGCATAACAGTCATGATCTTTGAGTAACACTTTCCCTATTATTTATTGAGTCTGACTGCATTGCTGTACTCATCTTACTAAAATGTCATATTCATTTGTTTCTTTCCGCTTCATTAACTTTGGTAGCTTCCCATAGCTTCTATAAGCAAGTAGGGAACTTCAGCTGGCTTCTCCACATCATGTATTTAGCACAATACTTCTTTGTTGAAGCAGGAAGATCCTTCTTCTAGTCTAGATTATCACCCAAAATTATATCTAGCTTTTTCTTATGATTCAAAGTTAGAGTCAAGCCATCAATTCCACTATTACCTAAAAAAGAAGCTCTTCCAGTCTAAAAACATCCTTTAACTAGTTAAGAACTATTGATGAGGGCCCGGAGAGATAGCACAGCAGTATTTGCCTTGAAAGCAGTCGATCCAGGACCAAAGGTGGTTGGTTCGAATCCAGGTGTCCCATATGGTCCCCCCCACCCTTGCCTGCCAGGGACTATTTCTGAGCAGACAACCAGGAGTAACCCTTGAGCACCGCCAGGTGTGGCCCCAAAACAAAACAAAACAAACAAAAAACAAAAGAGAGCTGTTGATGAGTGCAAATTCAACCCACTTGCCATAGTGGAAACCCAGGTGAACAAATCGGAATCAGAGTTGCGCATGAAATAATCCAAACCAGGCTCAGGGTGAAACACATATATTCCAGCAGACTTCTACCTTGTATCCCCCGCTGCCTGCCAGAACTGCCATTTTTATTGAGTACAGAGACCACCCCTGGTTGAGGCAGTAAGGAAAGTGTAAGAACAGATAGCTCAACTATCCTGAGCCAGTCCCACCCAGATTTACAAGTAAGAAAATGTCTGTTTTGGGGTAAATCCAAGTTGTACTCACACATACAAAGGAACCAGGGATTATCTTTGTTTTAGGTAAAATAAGGTGTAACCTAACAGATGAGGTAACTAGTACAGTAGTTATAGAATGTGGTCTCCCAAGCATTTCCTTGTGTAGCCATGGAAGCCCTTGTAGCACTCAGCCCAGAATAGTATTATATTCTTGGGTCCTTACCCTGAGCTTATAAACCAGATTGGCCAAGAATCAATGATTGGGTACCCAGATTTTCTGAACAGTTTCCATTAGCACAATCTAGTGAATTGTATGTGTAATAGGACAAGAGAGAAAAATTGATTATCTGCGTTTTCTTTTTCCTTACTCCTCATTTTGTCCTTCTATCACATTTTGCCCAATGTCACCTTCCATGACTCTCTTTTTCTCATGCCCTATTCCCTGGTTCCATTGATTTTCCAGCTTAATTTTTTCCATGACACCAATAACTCTCTGACATACTATATATTCTATTTAGTTGTTTCTATTAAACGTCATGCTTTGAGAACATAAGTTCTACCAGTACAAGGATCCCCCTCCACACACACACTCTATGTATTACCTCAAACGATGCTTGACATATATTGAGTCCAGTGAGCACTTGTGGAAAAAAATGGATGAGAAACTAAAGCAGTATAGATCACAGAGTAGGCACTTGACAAATATTTGCTTAGAGAACATGAATGGGAATGGCCAAATTTCAAATGTCTTTTATTAGAAAAAAAAATCCTTTATTCTCTTGAGTGGTTCAGCTGTATCTTTTTCTGAATTGAATTCCTTGAACTGTAGTTCGATTACCTGGTGTCCCATATGGTCCCCAGAGCCAGAAGTGATTTCTGAGTGTATAGCCAGGAGAAACCCCTGACTGTCACTTGGTGTGGTTCAAAAAAAAAACAAAAACAAAACAAAACAAAATAAAAAAAAACAACGAAAAATAAAGTTAGTATAAAGAGATTTTTCTTATTAATATCTTATAAGCAAAGATAGAAACAGACTGTGGAGGGATGAGTGGTACTCCCTCAGGTCCTAATGGGTAGAGCACTAGTGGGTAGAGTTCAGGGTTTATTCCTGTCTCTGCACTCAGTCCTCCTTGTGAGGTGGGAGGACCACATAGGATGCTGGATATCCAACCAAGGCTGGCCATATGCAAGGCAAGCATCCTACCCTCTGTACTATTTTTCTGGCCATGAAAACAGAAAGATTTTTATTCATCACTAAGAATTGGAGTTTCTAATATTTTCCACTTCATTTCTTGTGTTGTTACAAGGAATCCACAAATGTGAAAAGAATGAAGACTAAGAGAATTTTTCTTGAACTTTGAGATTGCTTAAGAGATTGAGCATATGCTTTGCATACAGGTGGCTCATATGTTTCCCTGAGTACCACTATGAGCTCTTCCGAGAAACCAAGCTGGGAGTAACTCCTGAGTATAATAGGGTATTACCCAACAGCAAAAACAAAATAATGTCATGGTCATATACATGCAAATAATGCATTTACTTTTGATGTTAATATGGTATTTTTGTGCATTGATATGTAACATTTGGACTTAAACTAGATTCTAATGTATGGTAAATATTGCATCACATTG
This sequence comes from Crocidura indochinensis, assembly GCA_004027635.1. NCBI lineage: Eukaryota > Metazoa > Chordata > Mammalia > Eulipotyphla > Soricidae > Crocidura > Crocidura indochinensis. Next base: position 15,128 of record PVKC010016030.1, read on the forward strand.
AATAAAACATACATACCACCATCTTTTGTAATTAGGACATTATATAAATTAATTAATGAATGGATGGATGAATGAATTCTCTCAATATTTATGTTCGTTCTATTTATTACCCAAGCATTCCCACATTTTAGGATAAACACTAATTGATACCCAGCAAAACAATGAACAATAAACAATTTTCATTTCCCAGGACTCATGGTCTAGGAACAACTCAGAGAAGAAAAGAAGGGGCTTGAATTCCAAATTACAATGCAGAAAAATTTTGCTGCACAAAGCTCTGAGCAATTGAGGAAGCACAGACAGGAAGTGATTTATTCTTGTGAAGAAGGTGTTGGCAGAGAAATTGACGCTGCGGAAGAATGACTGCTGACACAATGACATGGGAACTGAGCAGAGAAGAGTTAATTCAGGAGATTCCAGACAGAAGAAACCGGGAGCCACCACTACCCATCCCAGAAATTGCAAGTACAAAGGACAGAGTATAGGGCAAGAAATGAAATTGTAAAGGTAGAAGGGCCTGTATGTCTTCTCAGAAAACTCAAACTTTATTCCCCATTGTTGTTGTTTCTGCATCTATGTCATTGTCTCTTGGGGTCATTGCCAACTGGCAAAGGTAGCCCCAAGTGACTCTCCCCAGAGTCTCAAGACATAGCCTTCAGAATCCCACCATAATGATTGTCAGGTAAAGTGAAGTTACAGGGTGGTAGATCTATGCTTTGTACATCTGTAATTGTCATCCCTTCTATTTTCAGACCATACACCCTGGACATTAAGGAAAAGCAGGTTTTTGTGGTTATTTTTCCCACAGAAGTTGACAGTTTCCCTAATGTCATATTTTATAGAGGCAAGATTTATGGGAGAAAAGAAAATCAACAACAGGTGCTCTGGTCTGGTTCCTTCTACCCTTTAATGGATTGCCTTGTACAAATATTGTGCCTTCTTCTCTATTCACTTCCCTGTTAGTTTATTTCCTTTTCTCTAAAAATGGAGTTAGGGGCTGAAGAGATAGTACAGTGGGTAGGGTACTTGCTTTGTACACTATTGGATGACATGAATTCTATCCTCTCTACCACATATGGTTCCCCAAGCACTGTCAGGAATGAACCATTAGCACAGAGTCTGAAGTAAAATCTGAGCACCAAAGAATGTGGCCTTGAGCCTCATTTTTCTCCCAAAAAGAACCAGTTAAACACCCCTGTGTGTGTGTGTTTTTTCCCCATGTCTGGTTAGTTTCCCTGGGAGCCACTAAATATAATTTCACCTTCCTCAGTTTCTGGAGTTTCAATAGAGAGAAAACTTGGGCCCTGAACATGTTTGGCGGTACTCAGTGAAAGACTTCTATTGTAGGTTTTAATTGACTTTCTTCAGATATAAAATGAAGTTAATACTGTATAGCTTTCCAGGATCATAATAAAGATTAGATAATATAAAGCTTTTATAGTAAATAGCATATCATTATTTCTGTATGGTTATCTGAAATGTGAATAGTCATGTTTCTTAGACTAAATTAAAAATGTAGTTGCTTTTTTGTTTTTCTTTTGTGGTTTTCCCCTGGTCACACCCAGTAGTGCTCAGGTGGAATTCATGACTTTTTTTTTATCACTTCCAAAGATAATTATAGAGCCATGAATGCTGGGGATTAAACCCAGGCCCCTAAATGGAAAGTCTGCATTCGCCCTATTGCGTTCTCTCTCCAGTCTTTTTTTTTTGGGGGGGGGGTCACACCCGGCAGTGCTCAGGGGTTACTCCTGGCTCCATGCTCAGAAATTGCTCCTGGCAGGCACGGGGGACCATATGAGGCACCGGGATTCAAACCGATGACCTTTTGCATGAAAGGCAAACACCCTACCTCCATGCTATCTCCTGGGCCCCTCTCTGAAGTCTTTCAATTTCTAAATATATTATGTGATTAAACCAGAAGAAAGCAGTTTAGGACTAAAACAGCAAACCAACCATGTTACCAAACATTCAGATTTTGTTGTTGTTGTTATTGTTCCTCTGCTCTACCATGCCCATTGAACATATTAGCTGTTATTCTTAGGTCACAAGAGTGCTCCCATCCTTCCGAGAACATATGCTAGAAATGAAGAAAAGAAAGAGCCAAGGTTTTCTTCACATGTGGCTCTTCTTTTGGGGAAGACATCAAGGAAACTGCCTTTTAGACCTCGTTGCCAGAAAAGTCCTATGCAGCTCTTAAGATGCAAGAGAGGCTTGGAAAGGAGTTGCAGAGGCAGAATTGGGCTTTATGATTGCTTTAATTACTGTATTTTTCACTCCATAAGATGTACTTGACCATAAGTTTTTAGATGCTCTTTTCCCCAGCACTCAGGCTTCGGCTCCAGGTGGCATTTGCTCCATAAGACGCTCTTGGTGGGATGGGGGGAAGGAAGTGCATCTTACGGTATAAAAAATACAGTACTCTTATTCAATCTGCTGAGCTATCAAAACAGGGGAGTGGAATCAAAGGACAGGCTATAAAGCAAAGTTGCCATATCTGTACTATCAAGAAGATGAATAAGCTAGTACATGTAAAAGCAGAATTCACGAGCTTTCTCAGAGCACAGGGCTCTGACTTTCAGTCATCGACGTTTGTGTTGTTTTTAAAGACAAATAACTTCTTCATCTTGTTTTATATATATGCATAAATACATATAAGCATATATATAAATACATATATATATTTCTTCTTAATAGAAGTCCCAGAAGTAGAATCTATCAGGTCAAAATTATAAATTTCTACCAAATATAACTAAGTCTAATCCTGAAGACAAATTTAATTGAAAGATGTTCTGCTAAACAACTGCCAATCTTTAAATGCCCATGTCAGGAGACAAAGAAAGGCAAGAGACTAAATGATAAAAAATTAAGAATGAGGAGATGGATATAGGATCAGGAAAAGAATTATATAGAATGCTGCCCTTTTTGGTAATTGTAATTGGTAAATTACAATCGCAATTGGTGTAATTGGCAATTGGTTAAGTTTTTTGTACTTGGTACAGTTTTTTGTTTTGTTTGTTAGTTTTAGGGCCACATTAAATGATGCTCAGGGATTTCTCCTGGTTCTGCATTCAGAAATCACTTCTGGTGCGCTTGGGGGACCAGATAGGATGCAACACATGGAACTCAGGTCAGCAGCATGCAAGGCAAGCACTTTTTTTTTAAGGCAAGCACTTTGTGTCCTGTGTTATTAGATCTGCCCCTTGCATATTTTTATTTGGCAATCGAATTGTGTTAAAATTTGTTCCCCAAATTTGATGGCCTCACAGGTTAACATAAAAGGTTCTTACTCTTAGGAACTACCTGATGCTATAATATCTGCAATATTATCATCAATGATAATGATCTTGTACATTAATAGCATTAAACATTATTATCAATAATAATTACAAATTAATAACCAATTGACCAATTTGTATGAATTCAGGCTATGCTAAATTTTCTGCTTTGTAAATCAACTTTTTCAGATAAAATTTCTAATTTGAAACAGTGTTTTGACTGTTGTTAAGTCTGCACCATTTAACAAAGTAAAAAAAAATTTATTGTCCTAACATTAACATGGAATAATACTTTATATTTTCAAACTTAATAGATTAAAAATGTATTGAAATTTTTATTTGTATGTTTTTAAATTTCATGAATTGAATATTTTCTGTGATTGCTCATTACATACTTAAATATTTTCTTTTGTGTCTGTTTATATCTTGACGTACTTGTTAATTAAACCTTTACAGTTTTTCTTATTGATTTGTGTTCACAATTTAAGTAGAAAGTTAGCAATATTGGTTTGAGTATCATAACTATACCCTTAATGTAACTATTGTCTCCTTGAATTCATCAGAATCCATGGGAAAACCCACAAGTTACTCTAAAGATTTTTATTGAATTTCAGAACAATGCAGCTGGATTCTTTGCTATAGGAAAAAAACAAAAAACGAACTAGCTATGCAAAGATTAGGCTTTTCCAGGAAAAGAATTTATCATTTCTCTCCATTCTAGTTTTTCCTATCAAATTGCAATTTTCATTTGGCTGATTTAGACTTGTAAAATATTTTAGCTGAACAAACTGCATAATCTAAGAAATATTTTGCATCAATTTTGATAGTAACATTTGAGTTTCTATTTCTTCAAGAAAGATGGTAAGAAAATTAATCATAGAGGTTCTTAGAAATAGAGCAATAAATTTAATTATAGTACTAACTGGGGATTAAAAAACTATATTTTTTGCATTTTACTTTCTGATCAAATAATGGCTTTATTCAAGAAAACCAAAATTTCCGAGCATATAGACTTTTTGTTTTGTTTTGTTTTAGGCCACACCCGGTGATACTCAAGGGTTACTCCTGATTCTGAACTAAAAAAAAAAAAAAAAAAAGAACCAAACAAAAAAACTCTGTTGGTGTTTGGGAGACCATATGGATTGAAGCAGGGTCAGCCTACAAGGCAAACACCATACCAGTTGTAATTTTTGCTCTGGCACTGCAAGCATTTATACTTTAAGCTTAAGAATAAGTTAACCTCTTCTTATGAACAAGTCTGATTTTACTTACTGGATTAATATTCACACAGTTTAAATTTGGGGATGGGGTCAAAAAGGTAACTTAAAGGGCTGAGACACATGCTTTATTGTCTTAGCACCCTTGAATTACCCTCCTGAGCACCCGTAGTTGTGATCCCCAAACAAAAGTAAACATCCAGCAGCTTGAATTAGAATAATCTCACCCTCTGCGTAATCAAACGTATGGAAAATGTGGTCTTTGTGAAATTCGGGTTCTGAGCATTGAACCTGCAAATGCAAGGCAAATGCCCTTTCCACTGTACTATTGTTCTGGCCCCTAGTTTTGCAATTTTTAGCTAGTTTAAAACAGCTTCTAAATGAAAAGTTAAGTTTTTTGTTTTGTGGGGTTTTTTGGGGGGCCATTGTTTTTGTTTCCGAGTCATACCTAGCAATGCTCAGGGCTTACTCCTGGTCTGCATTCAGGGATCACTCCTGGTGGTGTTTGGATGATCATATGAGATGCAAGAAATCAAACAAGGTAGACCACATATAAGGTTGGGTAGACCTAACTCACTGTGCTATTGCTCCAACTCCCAAAATGAAAAGTTTAAAGGACCTTTTAAACTTTACTCAGAAATCAACATGTTAGAAAATAAGTTGATATAGAGTGGTTTAAAATTAAGAATGAATCAGAGGTATGAGAGATACTACAGTAGATAGATGTTTGCCTTGCACATGGCCAACTTAAGTTTCATCTTTGTCACCTATATGGTGACATCCTATATGGTTCCCCAAGGCCGGTCTGGAGTGATTCCTGAGTAGAGTGAGGAGTCAGAGCTGGGTACCACCGGATATGGCCCCAAAGCAAAATAAAACAAATTAATTATTAATAAGAATATCATCATACTGACAAATTGCACTCTTATTATAATATTATTTCCTGATCATCTTCCTCAGTAAAATAAAATGATGCTGTATCTTCCTTTCTCTACTTTTTTTTTTTAATCAATGAAATTAAACAATCTAAACCTTGAAAAAAAGCTTTGAAAAGACACAAATGCACTATCCCAAGAGCTTTTAGAATTCATAGGGCTCAGGGGTATTATTCTACTCAGTAAAGATAATGAAGCAAATGTTTACATTCTGGTGACCAGAACAAAGAACATTCACCAGGTGGGGCAAAGGTCTGTGTGCACTCTATAGCTGTTGTGATAAATTTACCATCTGTATACTACATTTTGTTCTAACTGTTCTCTTCGATATTAATTGTAAAAAAATTAAGTTGCTCCTTGGGTGAGTCAATTGTTAACTTCAAAGTTTGTATTTAATCTCCTGGAATCTAACCTTTAGCTTCAAGTCCTTTATGAAGACTCTGTGCAGTCTTGTTAAACATAATTATACATGTTTATCTAACCTATAGAGTTTAAGTGCTATAGAAAAAAAATA
>PVKC010016031.1:0-21069 GCA_004027635.1 Crocidura indochinensis
ATTTAACAATCATGTCCTCTTTCAGTTTGATAATATTCCTAAGCATTCATATACATAAACTTAAATTACTGAGTCCAATAAAATGCATGTTAAAAATCTGCTTCATTTCAGAGATTTGATTTTCTATAACTGACGTTTTACTAAGACATAAAGGCCAGGCAATTGTTGATGTGGATTTTTTAATAAATCTGACATTTGGGTAAATCAGTATAATAAATACTAATTACCTTATAAGTGAGCCCCAAACCATGCTTCCTTTTTCATTCTGGCTTGAAGTCTCACAAGACATATGCCAGAGAAAAGATTCACCACTGGGAATAGATTCCAGCAGAGGTCTAGCATCTACTTCATCAACACAGATGATTCAAAGGAAATGTACTAAATCTTCCAGATGAACAATCTTTCCAAATTCAGAAATGGAGCTATAAATTTAGCAGCTAAATAATACAGGATATATTGAGAATTTTATTCAAAATGTGAAAATAGTACAATGAACTTAAGCATCTCTTTAAACTGCATTCTTTGATTGTCATCATTGTGCCAAATTTATATCTTCTCTGAGTTATTAGATGAAAATATTTGTAAAGGTATGCACACATTTAATATTGCTGCATTATTTGAGTGTGAATCGATTGCTATCATTTAATGTTAAATTCTTGAAACTATGTCGCCCTCCTTCAAGAGGATTTCTTTCACAATTTACACAAATATTTTAAAATAACTTTTCGTTAACATCTAAGGCATATATAGACCCTAAAAATAATTAAAATATGTGTATACCTCAGTTTTGATTACAAAATAAACAATGAATATCAAAACAAAATAAAATGATGTCAGCAAAGTTTAACTAGTAGTCTGAGAACTCATACCAGTCAGCAAGCAAAGAGTTGAAAAACACTACTTTCTGGTCAGGAATGATGTGCAAGAATTGTTGAGATGGTAAAGTAAATAAGACATTTTCCTTAAACACTGTATAAGAAGGTTTAATCCATGGAACCATGGAACCCCATATATGCCAGAACCCTGCCAGGAAAGATTCCTGAGCATTGCCAGAAGTGGCCCCAAAACACAAATCCAAAACAAGCCAGAAAATACTCTTTTGTGCTTTTTTTTTTACTACCTGTACCGATTAGAAACATCACAATAGTAGCTTAAGTACTATATAATTCATGCTAAAACCCTCAGTGGCACTTTCAAAATAATTAATTTTATTTCAGATAAAAAGTTAAAACTTCTTTAAAGATGCATAATTATAGAATTATTGTAAAATTCAGAGAATTTAAGAGTGTTTTGTGAGTATAAATGTTTACTGCTATATTCAAATATATATAGATAGGGTTCCTATCTCTGTAATTAAGAATTATTTGTCTGCAGGGGATTAAAAAGCATGAAATAGAGAAGAATTTTCTGCTTTGTGGGCCTAATCTGGGTAGTAAACTGTGCCTACTATGTTTTACTCACCCTCTTATTTATCTCATAATTTTCCAGATTCCTGGCAGATGAACAACTTCCAATGATACCAATTTAATGAAAACAGAGCAAACATATAACACATTTATAAAGTATATGGAATTATTAATAAGCACTAGTGCCTTATCTAAAATATTTATTGCATTTATATATTTTTATATACTTTTTCCTCAAAAACTCATGAACACATTCAAACTTTCATTCAGTTGACAAAAAACATTTAGACTAAAATATGTATTTGAATGCCCTCTGAACTATGGTAGCTACACACAGATTTTTCTATAAGATGATAAGTACCAGTGATGAGCCTCCAGATGGAGCATTAATACAAAAAAGATTAAATAAAAATATATTTTCATATATTTGCTAAGATCAAGCAGCCCATTTCTATAAAGAACATTGTTATAAAAAGAAGATAAAAACAGTTCTCCCTTTGGGTATGAATAACACCAATGTCAAAATAATATCTTAGACATACAAATAAAGAAATCACATATCACATAGCCCTAGTAATTTATCACTAGGACATTAAAACACGTGTATATTAAACTTTCAAAAGCAAACTGTCTATTTCAAACTTATAACTACATAGTCAGCCATCAAATGTACTGAGTTAAAAGTAATCACACAAGTTATATAAAATATTTACTAAAATGATTTTATATAATGTTTCATCACAAAAGTTTATTTAATAACCTAAGTCAGAAATACAAAAATATTCTATTACAACCATTTAAAAGAAAAATGTCCAACAAAAATGTAATACAGCTGTAGTGTACATAATGTATTGGTAACATGTACTTATTTAAAATATTAAGATAATTTATGAAGGATACTTTACAAATGTCTACTGCAAAATTGTTTTACTAAAATTAAAAACTTCAATTAGAATTGAGATAGCACGTTTTGTTTTTGAGACACACCCAGCAGTTCTTAGTGATTACTCCCGACTGCACTCAGGAATAACTCCTGGTGGTGCTCAGGGAACTATATGGGATGTGGCAGATCAAACCTGGGTTAGTTGCATGCAAAACAAGTCCTATACCTGTTGAACTATCTCTCTGACCCAAAATAGCCCCAATTATAAAAGAAACAAAGGCTCTTGGCTGAATTAATTTAGGTTGAGCAAGATTATATAAATTGTTGTCTGTAACTTGCATGCTGTATAAATATATTTACTAAAATTTTAAAATAGATTTTTTCGGGGCCGGTCAGTGGCGCTGGAGGTAAGGTGCCTGCCTTGCCTGTGCTAACCTAGGATGGATCGCGGTTTGATCCCCCGGTTCCCCATATGGTCCCCCGTGTCTGCCAGGAGCGACTTCTGAGCGCATAGCCAGGAGTAACCCCTGAGCGTCACTGGGTGTGGCCCAAAAACCAAAATAAATAAATAAATAAATAAAAATAAAATAAAATAAAATAGATTTTTCAAAAAATTTTAAGCAGAAAAGGCAAGTGGCATATATGAATATTGACCTATATTCTTATCTAGTTAAGAATAAGTAATAGACAAACTCACAAATAAAATGTAGGTTTCTTTTGATCAAGGTTAGTTTTAGGGACAAAAGAAAAAACAAATACTGACTTTTGTACTCAGTATTACAAATGATAAACTTGAGATATTTTATTTTCAAGCAATATGAAGTAAAATGTAATATCTAGAGGGGGAAATCCTGTTATATATAAATTATTTTTCCCAATTCCTGATTTAATTTTTGCAGGAAGAATTAAATATTTAAAGTGATTTGAGTATAAAGACAAAAAACCATTACGTGCATGTTTTAAATTTCTTGTCGAGAAAGTGCTTTTTCTGTTAATTGTCACCTCTAAAAATGATGATATAATCATACAATTTTAATATATCTACATTCTACTTAAAACAGTCCAGAAACCATTACATTTAACTACATTCAAGTGTTTATATGAGTGCATGATAGGAAGCTGTATACATGGAAGTGTGTGCACACTTAGCAAAAGCTCAAAAATCAGTACCTAATCCATTTATGCAATAGTTTCTTTACCTTATGCCAAATATGGTTATATTTTATGTCATGTTAAATCTGGATAGTAGACTGAGTACAACAGATTTTATAGCACAGGTTGTGATACAGCTGTCAAATATCAACTGGAGTCACATTTGAATTTACAACCTAGATTGAACAGTCTTTTCAACTCCTAAACAACACATGGGGAAAAAAAGGTTTAGCATACAATTAGGCTTTTTGAGAGTTGATGTATTTAATATAGGTCACAAAAATCACTTGAATAAACTTTATGACGTGAGTAATATAAAATTCTAAAAATAAAATTTCTGGAAGAATGGAAATTAACATTATAAACTAAGAAAAATGTTTCGTTTGGGGCCATTATTTAGAGTCTGGCATTACTGGCATTACTCAGGAGTCTATCCTGTTATTGCTCCTGGTGGTATTTGGGACCCTGTGATGCCAGAGATGGTAGCAAGGTTAGCTTCAAGCAAGACAAGCACAGTAGTGTGTATCTGGCCAAAATCAGAAAACAATGCGACAAAAATGCATCTCTGCAAGGTCAGAGATCTATGTAACTAAAGAGCACAGTACATGTCTATGGTTGATCTCTGACAAAACAGACACACAATGTGGGGTGGGGCACACTGTACAGTGGGAGAAAGGATCTAGCACTTTAGTGTTGGCAATGGGTAGTAATTCTGTGTGCCAAAAGCATATTCTCTCGGTGATAAAAAATATATATATCAATTATCTGAACTTTTGAACATTTCTATAGTAAGCTCCTATTACTCTGATAGAAGGAATGAAACATACTCATAAAACATTATTTAATCTTCTCCGTTATGTTGTCATGTCTGGCAATTTCAAGTTATGAATAAATCCCCAGAGAGATATCTAGAAAAGGGGATAACGGTAAAAATTAGATGAGTTTTCTGTCTACATGATACTAGGTACCATGTCTTTTCATCTATTGTGAAAAAGCATCATGAAGTATTTTTAGCTAAATAAAATATATCTATTAAAAGAAATTTGGGGGGACAGAGCAATATATTGGGTTGCACATTTGCCTTGCATATGGTTGCACCAGGTTCTATCCCCAGCTACACATCTGGTCCCCTAAACACTGCCAGGAGTAATTCTTGATTTCTGAGCCAAGAGTAACCCATGGCCATTGTTTCCCCCAAACAAAATAAATAAATAAATAAAATTTACTTAGACTAATGTGAGGAAAGTGAAAGCAAATTTCATTCTAGAAAGAGCAGTCTTCTTCAGGGGGAAATGAAAAAAATATGGCATTTGGGAAGATGTATAAAATTTCTCCAAATTGTATTGCCTTGAACTTGTTTGCATACAAAAGAATTAATCTGGGAATATCACATGTGAACCTTGAACTCTTGATGCTCCTTTCATAGCCTTATCATAACCTTTACATTTTACTACAGCTTTTTTCTTTCTGATGGAGTACACCCTTCTTTTATTGATGCCTATTTCCCCATCTACAAAGTATTCAGTAATTAGATTTCAAAGTGATGTGGTTGTCGAGCCTTTGGACTACTTCAGGGGTAGACAATCTCCTATTCACTTCTATAACTGCTTCTATTGGCAAATGATAGGGGCCAGCCTACATAAGGAAGTGAAATCTCCAACTAACAAGTTCTACTTTGTATTAGCTAATAATTAATTATTCTGGGTCAGGTGTGATAGTATGGGGATATACTTGCTTGCAAGCAACCTAACCACGTTTGATCAACGGCCTTTTCTGTTTATTTTCCAATGAATACTTTCAGAATTGAGTTCAAAGCCAGAACTGAGTCCGAGCATCATTGGGCTTGGCCCCCAAACTAAGCAAAGCAATAGTATACACCCAAATTTGGTCGAAAACAAAATTTAAATTTCTTTTTCCCAGTATATCTTATAGTCTAATTTTCTATGCCCAACTTGAAATGTGCTCCACTAACAATTTGTTAGCTACCTCACCTTTTGTTATTTTGCTAGTAAGTTGTCATCTTAGACTAGCTAGAAAGATCTATGTGGAAAGCTTTAGCAGTTGCCTAAATTAACATTAGTTCACCAGTGGGTTGTGGGAAAATAGCAACAAAGCTTGAGCCCCCAATCCCACCTTAAATTTAATAATCTGAAGAATTTTTTATTATTTTACTCATCTCACAGGTGAATTCAACCTTATGTCAGAAAACTTAGTAGATCATATAAATTGTTCTTGCGTATATTTCTCCAGGAGAGTTTTAAGTGCCAGAAAATGAACCCATTGCCTCATATATAAGCAAGGTTAGACTAAGATACTCCTCTGCCGACTAACATTTTTTTTGATTGATATCCTTATGATGTATTGGATATGTAGTTTCTGTTATTTTTTGTTAATGGGATAGCACTGGCCTCCTGGAATCATTTAGGAATTAATTTCTTTTTTAGTTTTGAATGATTTTATTAAAATTTCTCTTTAGTTGCTTTGAATAGTTGCCTCCATATCAAAGCTATTATCCAGTTCTAATAAATTGCCTCTAAATATGAAGTAGAGTGTTAAGTTACTGCTGGTAAATGCAAGCCTGTTCCTGCGAATATTTGTATTTGAGAGTCAGGTTACAAACCAAGTAATTTTAGCACCGATAATCTGTCAACTCTTCTGGGAAGTCAGAAATTCTTTCTCATTTTTGCCAAAACTTCCATTTGAAGCTGGGCAAAATGGAGGATCAGTAAACGACCTATTGAGAGAGACAGCCCCTAAGATAGAAGTATTCTAAACAAAAAGAAAAGGCTTCATTTTCATTTGCTTTTTAAAAAGATTATTCTGAGAGAGCTGATGAATCTTTAAATGGCTAAAGTTTCATGGTCTAAAATGGAAGATAAATAGCATTTTTTTCTTGCAGGCTGTATTATAAGGCGGTTCAAATCATTTATGAAACTGATTGTGATGATAGATTTAGCATCTTTTAGTTAAGAAAGAGAAGCAAAACAGAAGGAAACATTTTTACCCTGGTAATGGGCGGTCATCGGAAACCCACTAAAGGTCTTTAATATGTGTTGGTTAGAGAAGATGTACAAAGTTACTGTACCTTCATCACCAGCAAAGTGAACAAAATGGTCTCCTAATGCACTATAAGTATCAAAAACATAAATGCCAATGCTATTATAAACTAAACTTTAATATTAACCTGAACTATTACCTCAACTGTAATAAAAAGAAACAAACTTTAAAATTATTTGGGGGGGCCGGGAGATAGCATGGAGGTAAGGCGTTTGCCTTTCATGCAAAAGGTCATCGGTTCGAATCCCGGTGCCCCATATGGTCCCCCGTGCCTGCCAGGAGCGATTTCTGAGCATGGAGCCAGGAGTAACCCCTGACCACTGGCGGGTGTGACCCAAAAACCAAAAAAAAATATTTGGGGGGGATTTTTTTGGCCACACCCATTGATGCTCAGGGGTTACTCCTGGCTATGCACTCAGAAATCGCTCCTGGCTTGAGGGACCATATGGGACCCCGGCGGATAGAACCGCAGTCTGTCCTTGGTCAGTCGCTTGTAAAGCAAACACTTTAGCTAGACCCCAGACTTAAAAACTTTCAAAACAGAAACAAACGAGAGAGACAGAGATAGAGACAGAGATAGAGACAGAGAGAACAGCTTAGGATGGGAAAAGGAAAAAGTCATAACTATGCTACTGAAAAAATGCTTTAAAACAAAATCTAGTTCCAGGCACTGAGCACTAATATGTGCAGGATAGTGATAGTTCAGAAAAAGCACTCACAAAATCAGGGATGGCAATGCAGGGGGTTTCTGTCTGGAAACTACTGCTTTATGGCATGAGTATCTACCATCACGGGTAGTGCCAAGTAGGTAAGCAGATATTCTAACTTATATGTGGGTTTCAGTAGATCGTGTTTGTGACACCTTTCCCTAATTGGAATCATATGGCCCCTAGAGTACATAGAGGTTGTTTTGCTTAATTCACACATGTCAAAATTTTGATGTGTTGAAAATACTAGACTGTGTGAAGAAAGCCAAAAGAAGGAGCTTTACAAACAGTAAGAGAACCTTAAAGATTGGGATTCTTCAGAGTTCCACAGCCTAGTGTAAAACTTCCATGTGGAACTTTGAAGCCTTCACAGGAAATAAAAAGAAAAGAAAGAAAAGAAAAGACGTCTTTTGAAAGCTAAAAATGTAATGCCAGGAACACTGGAATTTGGGTTTTAATGGAGTGGAGAGACCTCACTGATGACATTTATACCCCTAGGAAAGCGTAGTTTTAGATGTATACCCTAGACTATATATTAGCATGTGCTTAAGTTAACTCTCCTGATCTTGTACTTTGATAGAAATTTCCAAACAATTTGCTGGATTTCTCATTGTATGGCACAGTCACTAGTCCTACCTACCAAAATCTTAATAGCTTCAGAACCGTCTTTCTTTCAGTAACTAGTATTTTTTAAATTTATTTTCTCTTTCTTGTGAGCACCGCAATTTGCCAGTTAATTTTTTATTCTCTTATTTTCTCTCTAATTTTCTCTGCCTAGGTTTGACAAGTCCACAAACACAACCTTCTATTTTTCAAGCTGAATGTTTTATTTGCAATCTTTGTCAGGAAAAATTTGCTACACTTTTAAGTTTTGAAGAAATACAAGGAACAAAATAGCAGACTCAAATCCATTTGTTAATAAACCACTTCACTGGTTGTTACAGTGATTCAAACCATGTGCATTTTTGTCCTAATTATGTAGAATCATTTTAGTGATATCAGTGAAAGAATATCTATTACACTGAAAATTACTTGGCTTTGTAATGTATTTATTACTATAATCTAAAATAAGCTGATTTCAATTTCCTAATGTTTTTAAGTGTTATACTCTACCATAACAATATCCAGTTTATTACCATGCTCTACTGCTGAAACTACCGGTATTTCCACATTATAGGTTTCTTGATGTGTAAAATTGTCACTTGTGTAAAAAAGTCACTCAGAACTTTTCCTCTTGGATACTTTACTTTCTTACCAATCTAACCCCTCTGACTTCATACTCTGCATTAAGCTGTAATAAACTGAATATCTTTTGGACAATGTGGACAAAATTTCCTTATCTCCTTTGTGAGTAGCAAAGTGCATTTTACATATATCTGTACCAACCCACACCTATCTATGCATATTCATATGCATGCACAAGTAAGTTTCTAACAAAAGCAAATCAAAGATAAACAAAAACTTCTACTGCAGTCAACTATACTTAAAATAATTTCTGGTTAAAGGTAAGAAATTGAAACTAAACTTTCATGAATATTTGTTTCACATTGTCTCTACTTATTTCAATATTTTCACTTTTCTATTCTACAATATTATCTATATATACTTATCAGTATATCATGTTTCATAATCCTATTTTCCTGTCTTCTTTTATTCATTTTTAAAGATATTCTCACATTTTAATTATCAAAGGTAAACTCTAAATTTCAAACTCTGATATAAGAGCGATACTACATATTATAATTTGTTTCAATATATAATCCATGAGACTGTAACTGCAGTGATGTGCTCTTTTCTAAACAGAAGCTAAGGACTAGCTAAAGAATAAAAATAGCTTACACATATCAACTGACAAAACTAAAAGCTTTATTACTCTCTGCTCAATTGTTCCTAAGCAAAGAACAATAACCCCACCCCCCTTCAGCATCATCTCTGTAGTCTATCCAGGCTTTAAATGCTCTTCACTAGACTTTAATTTTATTCAGTATACAGATGCTTAAAACTAACTTATTCAGTTTTTTTATTGGGAGAAGAATATCAGTAAAGGAGAATATTGTTTTTCAGTTTCCCATTGGGACACAAACTCAATCATCTTTTTGCATAGCACAGATAAAGACAGGCAAATGTTGCCATGCCAAAACAATACACAGGAGAATTTAATTTGTTGTCCTATGAGACACATGGAAAGTAGATGCATGCATTCTCCCTGTGCAACAATTTGGATTCAATCAAGCCAAATTGTGCATTTACATGAAAAGACATGGCAGATAAAACAAAATATTTAGTTTTACTTTCCAAATGCGTCAGATGCAGGAATAACAGAAATATTAGTCACAATATACTTCAAAATATAATCCGTTTAACAAGCCCTAACTGTAACATACTAAAGCCTCTTACAGAGAAAATGTGGCAGGTTATGAAAAACAGAATAAAATTGTGCCTCTAACACTGAACTATGTTCCTTAAAGTGCATAGTTTATCATTAATATTTAATATTAAATAATCATGAGTATCAACAATATCAAGCAATATCTCTTTTCCATCAACCCAAACCCGCACAGAAGTTTAATCCTAGCAGAAACATTAACTCAACTTGAGAAAAACAGACCTTTTATGTTTCTTTTATTCCACTTGGGTAAGATCTGAAAAATGTCCATCTCCGCTGCAAGCATACTTCAGGACTCCCTTCCAGTGAATTACCATAAAAGCCTAACCTGAATGAATCAATGGGTTCTACCCAACATATCAGAAGTGCTGAAACAGAGACAAATAAAAAACATCACAAGTCATCAATAATAAATTACCTTGTCTGCAGTAGTGACATCAGGCCAATGTGAGAAAGGCCTTCCTTCTGAGCCATTTAGCCCTTTAGCACAAGAAGTTAATTTTGCTGATCAAGACACATTTAAAAATCAACAGCGTATCAGTATCTGCTTACCAAAATGATTTTCCTCTTACCTTCATTCACTTCTTTAATGAGAAATAATTTTCTTCTACTTGTCATTTGGTTTTAATGAATTTTATTTCTGATCTGGTCAAAAGCAACAAGACCACTGAGTGATACAAGAAACACACTCAAGTTTTCTGCATGATTTTTTGTCAAATACTCTGTGAATCTATAGAAAAATACTGAAGTTAGGGAAGATTTGGGGATACAAAAGGAAGTAATGTGTGGAGGAAATGGTGGCTGAAGGGTTGATTGCAAAATTATAAAACAGGTTGCATGAATCTGTGAGTCAGAGATGGGTAATTAAAAGAAATTACTTTGAATAAATTATAATAGGTTGCAGCTAGACACTTTTTAACCTTGACGGGAATTTTCATCAACGTTATAGTTATGACTCTGAGCACAAACATAATGATAATCAACATATTCAGGCTTCTAACAAATAGTATGAAATTCTCAGAATGAAGTTTATCAGTACCAACTAGTTCAAACTCCTTAAGAAATCATATGGAGACTTCGCAATAACTTAAGACTTGAGTTTCTATATGCCCCGGTAATTCTACTTCTTGGTATCTATCCACAAGGGCACAGAAACAATACTTTGAAAATTACATTTGTGCTTCTATAGTCATTGTATCTTATATCACTGTTCACAACAGGCATGATGGTGAGAGGAAAAAGACGTTGCGGTATCTACACATGGTGGAATACTACTCAGCCATAAGAAGATAAAAATCATGCATTTTTCATCAAGAGAAAGGAACTAGAGGCTCATGTTTAGTGAATTTCTCAGAAATATTTAGGAGGGCACAATGGCAATAGAAATAAAGAGAAAGAGAACTAGTCTTCAGTAGGAAGCCTGCAACTGGGTGGTGATAAGGGAAAGAGCAAATCAGGGAAGGGAACACTGGGACAATGGAGGAGGCAGAGCAGAGGCACAGGCAGGCTGAAAGATAGGAGTAAATCTGAGAACATATGTGGAAGGTAGTGGACTTTAGAGAAATGATTGGTAATAGAAAAATATATGCCTGAATCTTAATCATAAATATTTTTGTAAGTATCTCATTTTGTGATTCAAAAAGAAAGAGAGCAAAGTATCCAGAATAATCTCTCAGGGGAGGGATATTAAAATAAAATATAGTAAGGGAACAACAAATGACCAAAGGCAACAGAATTAGAGAGTTTGTCTAAGGAACTGAGCTTATTATGGTGGAGTGGTACATTTAAGGCAATATAGGGATATTCCTAATGAGAAGTGGACACTCAAGTGGTGGCTGAGGTGTTGGAACATTATATAAATAAAGTGATGTGATTTGTGTATTGTAAATTGTGATGCCTCAATAAAAATTGGGGGAAAATTCAGATCTCGATGATTCTCATCCTTACAATTTTTTTTAACTTTTTTTTTGGATTTTGGCCACACCCTGTGACTCTCAGGGGTTACTCCTGACTATTCGCTCAGAAGTCGCTCCTGGCAGACACGGGGGACCATATGGGGAACCGGGGGATCGAACCGCAGTCCGTCCTAGGTTAGCGCAGGCACCTTACCTCCAGCGCCACCGCCCGGCCCTCATCCTTACAATTTTTAAAATTTCAACAATGAAGTTTAAAATCTTGTGAATCATAGATATTGTATCTACAAATTCTTATCAGATTCAGTTCCAACTTCCTCTCTCTGGAGTCCTAGTTACCTGTTCCACAGAAGTGGGGAATGGTATCTATATCCTCTATTGTTTAAAGAAAGTTATTTTCCTCATTCTCTTAAATGACTTCAATTTTCCTTGAAAACACCAGTCTCCGGAGTGTTCCTAAAGAGTACAAACTCATATCTTGTATACTTCACCTACCAAAAATTTCTCCTACCACTAAATACTTACTTTATATCATTTTCTTTTCATCCTTATAGAATATATCAATGAAAACTTAATAAACCCATGAAACAATGCTGTTAATGACAAATTCTCCGTTTTTTTCAACTATAGCTCTTTATTATTCTATCTCTAGCCAGAACTTTAATTTCTAAACTAATAAATTATCAGTACCTGAAAATCTTTCCATAAAAGTAGTGAATATCAGGGCTGAATTGTACAGTGAATAGGTTTCTTGGTGGCATATAGAGACGCAGTGTTAATCCACAGCAATTTCCATGTTTCTTGAGACCTCCAGTAGGGATGCTATGGCAGAAAGTCAAGAAGAAGCCCTATGCACCAGTGGACATGGCCCTCAAAACTAAAAAAAATAAACAACAGTGAATATCAGACCCAGGGTGCAGCTCAGAACCTAAAAGAGTATGTCTTACAAGTGTGAAGTGAGGTGTCTAATATGTAGTCCCAGCACATGATTTCTGTGGATTGTGGCAAATAGTAGAACCCCCAGTAAGCACTACAACCAGAATATAAGAGAGCACATCATAGACATTTGTCCCATTACTGGCACATGTACAGCTACTTAAAATGTAAATCTAAGGACCCCTAGAACAACTAAATGGATGAAACTGTGAACAAGTATGTGTGAGCCTCAATCAGAGGGGAAAAAGGGGGGAGAGAATAAAAATAAATGTTATATCCAATGGGTTTTTAAAAATGAATAAAAAGGGCTGGAAAGAGGGTCAAAGACTACATTAATTGCCTTGGACAGGGTTGATCCTAGATGAATGCCCAGAAATACATATCCCAGGAAAAAAAACTTAACACTGCCAGGTGTGGTTTAAAGATCAAAAAATAAAGTAAATTTCAAATTTATTTTCCATTATTTTCACATTCTCAGCATTCATTTAGTCATTAATATGTTAAAATCTCTCTCCACTAACAACATTCTTTCTTATATTAATCAATTCCAATCTAATTCTTTAACCTAATACAACCTCCCTGTACTGTTGTTAATGCAGGCCATACATATCTTTTTGATATTGTGCTATGCAACTTCCCAATCCCAGTACTTCTCTAAACCCCAGCTGCCACAGCCACATCCCACAGACACTAACATGTAAGTTCTTCAGCCCATTTCCACAAATTCACTGCTAATCTTGGGAGAGATGCAACCCAATTGACTAAGACTCATGGGTACATTGAACTTTTGGTTAAAAACATTGCAAACCCTTCATAGGTAGGCAGGCTGAGTCCATGCCCTGGTGAACTTGTGGTAACTGCATTCATAACCCACTGACACTGTTATTCCAATGGCCCAAATTTACTAGTTTGTGAGTCATTTCTACAGAGACACTAAACAACAAAATGTCCAGGCACACTGTACTGGGAGCTGAAAGCACTGGGGATGTCACAGAGTGGGGATAGTCAAACTTCCTCAACACTAATTTTATAATTATGGAAATCACACCCATGTCCCACAGCTCCAAAATGCGATGTCATTGTCCCAATTCTATAAATTCTGGAGCCCCTTGTCATATGGTCTTGTAGCCCCAAAATTTGCAATACAGACACTACAATAGAAACTGACCAAATTTGATGGGAAAGTAGCACAGAAGTCAAATAAGTTTATTATTTTTATAGTATCTTTATTTAAACATCATGAATACAAACATGTTTGTAGTTGGTTTCAGTTATAAAAAAGAACAACCCCTTCTTCAGTGCAACCTTCTTATCAGCAATGACCACAATATCCCTCCTCCTTCACCCCCTGCCTGTTTTTGAGACAGGCATTCTATTTCTTGCACTCACTACCATTGTTATGACTATTGTTAGTGAAATTATTTCTTCAAATGCACTCACCACTCTTTGTGGTAAGCTTCACATCGTCGGCTCATCCTTACAGCCTTCATCTCTATTGTCTCTGGGTATTATTATCATACTTTCTTTTATTTTTTGTAAATTGTACAGATGAGTGAAACTATTCTGTGTCTATCTCTCCCTCTGACATATTTCACTCAGCATAATAATAGTTTCCATGTCCATACATGTATAGAAAAAATACATGACTTCATTTCTCCTATGGTTACATGGTATTACATTGTATATGTGTTCCACAGTTTCTTTAGCCATTCAGCTATTGTCAGGCATCTGGGTTGTTTCTAAGATTCTGATATTGTAAATAGTGATGCAATGAATATAGGTGTGCAGAAGGCATTTTGTATTTTGCTTTTATTTTGTTCCTAAGTTATGTCCCTAGGAGTGGTATAGCTCTATCATATGGAGCTCAATATCCCACTTTGATCAAAAATAAATACAAATAATTTCCAATGTTTTGAGGAATCTCACAGCAACAGTCATTAAAACAGCCTGGTATTGGAATAAAGACAAACCCTCAGATGAATGGAATAGACTTGAGTATTCAGAGAATGTTTTCCAGACATACAATCAATTTTTATAAAGGGGAGAGACATGCAAAATGGAGCAAGGAAATCCTCTTTAACAAGTGGTATTGGGACAATTTATCAGCTACATGCAAAAAAGCAAGCTTGAACCTCCATTTAACACCAGTACAAAGGTCAAATCTAGATGGATTAAAGACATTGTTATCAGACCTGGAATCATAATGTATATAGAAGAACATGTAGATAGACATCGAGACAAAAGGCATCTTCAAGGAGAAAACATCACTGTCCAAAGAAAGTGGAAGCAGAAAAAAAACAATGGGACTATATTAAACTGAGAAACTTTTACCCCTCAAAGAAAATAGTGACTAGGATCCAAAGGCCATCCACAGAATGGGGAAACTATTCATCCAATACCCATCAGATAATATAATATCTAATATTATACAAGGTACCGAAAGAACTTAACAAGAAAAAGTATCTAGCCCCTCAAAATGGGAAGAAGAAATGATCAGACACTTCCTCAAAGAAGAAATACAAATAGTGAAAATGCACATGAAAATATGCTTCATGTTTCTAACCATCAGGGAGATGCAAATTAAAACAATAATGAGGTACTACCTCATGCCACAGGGACTGGCACACATCACAAAAAAATACATAAAACCAAAATACAAGAACAGTATGGGAATAAAGGAACTCTCTCTCATTGCTGGGGGGAGTGCTGTCTATTCCAGTCTTTATGGAAGACATTCGGAGATTCCTCAACTAAACTTATTAAACAAAAAAACAGCGTGGAATGTTCAACTGACAGCAAACAGCTTAGTGAGCCTTAACAAATGACTTAATAACCCCTTTTTGAAATATGTTTTCATAAAGTTTCTTTTACCAAACTAATTTTAAATAATTCCATTACCATTTGATTGAAACAATAGCAAACCCTTTATTTTGTAGCTGCTGAGGAGGTAAGCATAGAGGTGGATGGGAAACTAGGGACAGCTGTGGAAGTCAAATCACACTGGAGGTAGGAATGGTGATGGAAATTGAATGTCACATACAACTATATTATGAACAACTTTGTAAGCTATAGTGTTTAAATAAAGTAATAAAAATTCTCCCATGTGAAAAACAAAGATATCACTTTTTATAATTCCTGCTTTGTTTTCAATAAATCTTATTTGTATTTATTGAGTTTTATGACGTCTATAAAACAAAATCTATTTGATACATATTCCCTCTCCCAATCTCAGTACCTCCAAGCAAAGCTCCAATAAGAAAATTAGGACACTCAAGCACTTCAGTCTATGAACCTTATCTTTCAGCAATCTATGAAGTTATTGTCCAAGTTTTCAGCAATCTTCCTCCTCTTCCTCTTCTTCCTCCTCCTCCTCTTTCTTCTTCTTCACAGAAAATAATAATAGTTGGCCTCCAATAGTGGGTCTTAGACATACAAAAACTTTTTTTAAAAATTTCACTTGGAAGGGAGTGGGTAAAAAGAGAGGGCAGGCAAAAAAAATGTTTACCTGGGGTCAGAGAAATATTACAGGAAAAAATTCCTTGTTTTGCATCTGATCAACCTCAGTTTAAATCCCAGAAGTGAACATGGTTCCCTGACCAGAAAGAAGAGTAAGTAATCCCTGAGCCCAGAGTCAGGATTAAGCCCTGAGAACTTTTATATGTGCCCCCCAAATCAAATCAGAAGGGACCATGAAAATATAGAAATAAATGTGTCTGTAATTAAATGAATTGTTCTTGATTAGTAGTTTAAAAATTGAGGGTTCCTTGACTTTATGCCATTAAATAATACCAAAAGCTCTGGCAAGTAGTATTCATAATAGGATTACCCAATATCATACCAATGTCATTTAATTAACTGGTAATTAAGTCAAAAATTAGGGATAGATTGTAATATTTTTGTTTCAGGTCACATCTGCTAGAAACTAGGAGTTCCTCCTGGCTCTGCTCTCAGAAATTACTCCTGGCAGACTCCGTAACCATATGGGAGGCTGGGAATTAAACCTGGGATGGCTGCTTGCAAGGCAAATGCCCGACCTACTATGCTATCCTCCAGCCCCTCATATTTTAAATTTTATACAAGTATTGTATTTCACTATGAGATTATTTGACTTTCTCCCATTTTCTCACTCAAATTGCTTAAACAGAAGCAAAGCATCATTTGCAAAGCTCACTGTACAAGACTTTGTCTTTCTCTGTATTAATGCAACCAAAAGACTTTAATGTAATTTCATAAACAGATTCTTTTCATTTTACACATGATTCAATATCATTTTAATACTTGGGTTTCTATCAACTTGAAAAGAAATAGGCATAAAACAGAAAAAATGCTGATTTTATTTTAAAATCTTGAAGCTTAGAAAAATCAATTCGAACTAAAGTTTAAGCACAATCCATAGTATTTAAGTTTCTTCACTATTATCTCCAACTTCCTTCACCTATACCTTTTAGAACAGCTAAGAGATCCTAAATCAGGATTTCATAGTTACATAACTGTTCTGGGAAAATGAAAAATAATAGTTTCTAAAGTGAAAAGAAATATCTTGGCCTCTAGTCATTCACTTTAACAGCAATTCCAATATTTCATCAATCCCTATGAACAAAACAGGAAACTTCGAGAAGGCTAAACATTTCATCTCTTCCCTCTGCATTAAAGTGGAAAATGTTTATTTAACTCTTATGGACTCATGAGAACAAAAATTTACAGCCCCACTTTTCCAAAACATTAACCATTTCAAGTACTTTCTTGGCTTTAATACTGAAGCCATTTCTTTAGTTCTATTCTCCTTATATATACACAGGGCAGAGAATTCTATTGCTAGTGTTTTATACTTCTCTCATTGCCAATTTGGTGAACACTGTATTTCAATGTCCTTAGCAAGAAAAATACATTTTAAATAGGTACATAAGTATCTGTTTATATATATATATACTTTGGGCACAATATTGAAATTAAAGAACAAAAACACATTACTTTATGAGATATGGTTTCCAAAGTTCTTTGTCATTTTCCAGTTTAGCACATATGACTATTGCCTATCTCCATTTTATTTAGATTATAATTCATAACTATATTGCCTACCAGGAATCTTCATTTCTTTAGATGAGCTCTAACATCTTCTAATACATTTATCTCCAAATTCTGGACAGAATTTTATTTTGTTTTATGAATCTGATAAAATAAAGTTCATTCCCCATTATCTGGTGGCATATATTGCATACCTGAAACTCAATCACAAACAGCTGTATAACTGTATTTCTCACAATGATTAAATTATTTATTAAAATACAATTAATATTAAAAAATAAAGTTCAGTCTTGCTTGAAATATTTCAATGGCTTTATCTTTTTTTCAAGAACATAACCCCCATTTATATTTGTATCTACTCTCTCACTACAGCTCCTATCTTGTTAGTATAAAATCCTACTTTATCTACCCACTAGCTCTGTTTAGTACTTTCTCCCTTCAAAGTCTTACAAATTATAGGAATATAAGACTCTTCACTTTAGCTAAATTCCTCAGAGTGAACTACAAGTTACTAGTTTGTGTCAAATTTCCAGCTCACTGTTCATATATGCCCATGTTTTCTTGTTTTCCAAGTGCTTTTCTAGGATATTATTCTCAATAGCAGAGGCACTTAATTGAAATTTACTTTAGACACTAGCAATGTTTCTAGTGTGACATCAAAACTATGACACTATTGGCATTTTCGACCAGCTCAATTTACTGTGAGTGGCTATTCTGTGCACTGATGGAATTTAGTGGTATCAATGTTCAGTCTGTTATAAACCCCACCTTAGACACTCCTCCTCTCCCCTAGGCTTTGCAGTCATGTCTCCAAACCACACATTTGTATATTGTTTTGATTATAATTTAGCTAGAAATACATTAACTTCATGAAATTACTACATATGAGGATTTGGGAAGGAGAAGAGGGAAGCACAATATCAGTTACTCAGATTGTCACCCCTGACTCTAATCAAGAGTCCTGATGGGAGCCAGGAATTCAAACCAGATTTTTGGCCTCACTCACATGTAAGACAAATAGCAGAGTATAAGTTATGTTTATCAAATGTGAGTCATAAAATACACCTAATCACTTCTTTTAAATAATTTCAATACTAAGGAAAATATATACTTTCTAAACACACAAGCCTTTCTACAATTTAGGTGTAAGATAAAAAGAAGTTCTGGTATGTGTTCCCTCTTCAAATGACTCAACTGTCTAGAAGAGAACTTGTAAAATTGTTCAAGTTTATAAAAGTAAAATATTACACTTAATTCCTGCATATTCCTTAGCTCAATCTGATTTTAACTTAATAAGCTGGAACTTATTTTCTACATGACTGAATACAAAGATTAAGTTTGGTCTACTAAAATTACTAGCTGGTTTTACAGTGCTTAATTTTTTAAACATTTAACCACTGAACAAAGGATTGATATTAGACCTCAAGGGAATTATGGCTTTATATCGTATACTGTGTCCTTTTAATTCAAAATAAAAGATCCGTTAATATCCATAAAATATTAATAAAAATTCAAATGGATAAAAGTAAAAGATTGTGTTATGATAAGAACATTGTTAGCAGTCTATCTTTATTGCACAGACTCACATTTTTGAGTTGTGTCTAGAGTACATTATTGTTAATTACAGGCATAAGAAATTTATATATTCTAACATATCAATTCAATATATTCGCCAATGCTAAATATATCAGACATTCATCTGAGTTCAAATCTTTTCTCCTTTAAATCCTATTCCATCAAACTATACTATTCAAGACCTGGTGTATTGTCTTAATTGTGAGTACAATTCTAACCTGTCTTTTGGTTTATGCCTTTCAGAACTATGTAATCATTTACATTTGATGTCATACATTATTACTTTCATATATGTAGCAGCTCAACATCTATAGCCACTTTATTTCTTGCATATTTACAATGTGCTTACATCATAACTTTGATGTGATTTTTGTCTCTTTATAAATAATTTCTAACTTTCCCTTATTCACTCGTATAACCAAGCAAGTTATATGATTATAATTTATAATGTATATATTATAGTAACTATTAATGACTTTTTAATTAGTAATCTTTATTTAAGTTAGAGATACTAATGTATTTTGCATAGTGGTTAATTCAATACTAAAAGAGTGAAAAGCAAAGGTGACCATTCTCACATTAAATGCATGAAAATTTAGTGTAAACTTAGTCACTTTACCTAAAGTCAAAATTCATTCTCATAGCAAATCAAAACAACAATGAGATATCAGCTCATGCCATAGATATTGGCACACATCACAAAGAACAAGAACAGCCACTGATGGTGAGGATGTAGAAAGGAACTCTCATTCACTGCTAGTGGGAATGCCATCTAGTTCAGCCTTTTTGGAAAACAAAATGAATATTCCTTAAAAAAAACTGAGCATTGAGCTCCCATGTGTTCCAGCAATATGGATATATGCTAGAACCACAAAGGCACGATACAATAATGCCCTCTATACTCCATTGCTCTTAGCAGCACTATTTACAATATTCCAAATCTTTAAATAATCCAGATGCTCAACAACAAATGAGTGGCTAAAAATGTGGTAGAAACTATGCAATGGAATACTATGCAGCTGTTAAAAGAAATGAAATCACAAAAATTGATTATACATAAATGGATTTGGAGAGTTTTATGTTGAATAAATAAGTTAGAGAGAGAAAAATCACAGAATAGTCTCAGTCATATGTGGGATTTAAGAAAAATAAAATGCAATATCAAAATAACACCCAAAGACAATAGAGATGAGGGCTAGAAAAACAGCCTATGATAACAAGCTTATGACAAAGAGTGGTAAGTGTGGTTAGAGAAATAACAACATTAATAGCTACCATGACAACGATAAAGAAAGAAATACAAGACAGGCAAGGGGTGGGGGTAGGTAGGAAATGGAGAATAAAGAGTTGCACTGCTAGAGGGAGGAGTGCATTTTATAGCTGAAACCCAATTAAGAGCATGTTTGTAAGCCTTGTGCTTAAAGAAATTATTATTTGTTGTTGTTGTTCTTGTTGTTTTGGGTCACACCTGGCATTGCTCAGTGGTTACTCCTGGCTCTCTGGTCAGAAATCGCTTCTAGCGGGCTCAAGGTGGGGAGGACCATATGGGATGCCGATATTTGAAACACCGTCCATCTGCATGCAAGGCAAATGCCCTACCGCTGTGTTATCTCTCTGGCCCCTTAAATTATTTTAAAAAATCATAAACAAGGTAAAAATTCATCCTCATAAAAGACCTATGGCATTACCCTTTTTTTCTTTTTTTTAAAAATATGGAACGCTTCACGAAGTTGCGTGTCATCCTTGTGCAGGGGCCATGCTAATCTTCTCTGTATCGTTCCAATTTTAGTATATGTGCTGCCGAAGCGAGCACCATTACCCTCTTTTAACCCTAAAAATATATCCTTTTCTACATGTACCATGAGGTCTCACACCTTCTCTATACATTTCATTTTCCTTTATCACAGCTGTTTTACTATTCATGTTTAATGCAAATAATCTCTCATTAGATACTGAATAACAAATTTAAGTTATTCATTACAAAATTATAGAAAAATTTTTCCAAGAACACAAAACATGTTTTTTAAAA
>PVKC010016032.1:0-21061 GCA_004027635.1 Crocidura indochinensis
GACCCACAGCTCAAGGACACTACCTGATCCCTTACTGCTGCAAATTATTTCTCAAACTCAACAAGACCACAGTATAGGATGAAAAGGTGCACTGGATTTCACCTCCACTAGAATATCTCAAAACTAAATGGGGATACCTATATTTCCTGTGTATTTTAATTCCTCCATAGTAATACCTCTTTATGTGTTTATTCCCAAATGTAAAGGTAGCCTCCTCCATCCTTTTTATTTCTTTAATTATTTTTAACTTATTATTTATTTATTTATTCTATTTTCCATACATATATATTTTTTTTCTTTAACTGAGGATTCTGCTTGGTACGAAAACCTAGAAGAAAAAGTCTTGCTTGGTATAAAAGCTCATGTCAAAACCAGGGCACAAAGATTGTGTAGCCTGAGATTCTTGGGGGTTTTTTGGGGTTTTTTTGGGGGGGTTTTTTTTTTTTTGGTTTTTGGGTCACACCCGGTGACGCTCAGGGGTTACTCCTGGCTATTCGCTCAGAAGTGCACCTGGCAGGCACGGGGGACCATATGGGGAACCAGGGGATCAAACCAAGGTCCGTCCTAGGTTAGCACAGGCACCTTACCTCCAGCGCCACTGCCCAGCCCCCTGCCTGAGATTCTTACCCCAAAATGCAACAGCAATATAACAGGCACCATTTCCTTTTGCAAAGGCATACTAAAAAGGGGGAAATTTTATGTATAGA
The DNA here is from genome assembly GCA_004027635.1 of Crocidura indochinensis. NCBI lineage: Eukaryota > Metazoa > Chordata > Mammalia > Eulipotyphla > Soricidae > Crocidura > Crocidura indochinensis. Next base: position 708 of record PVKC010016032.1, read on the forward strand.
AACAAGCTCTTATCTACTAGGGATAAGAATTCATACACTTTACAACACAGGGGCACCTCCCACCTTGAACATATGTCATGTGGACCCAATTTAGATTCCAGGTGATAAGACAGCGTCCAACCCTGACCCTAAATCCCAGACATAGAACCGACACAGTTCTCCACAATAGCTCCAGGAATCAATCTCCCTCTGGGACAGTCTTAATACTGCTCTGACATCAACATGTGCAGGTTTTGATATGACATCCTGACAATGAGGAAATGGCAACAACGTGGTCTAAGAGCAGGTTGTCTTATCTCACCCCCTAATGATAAGATGAAATCAGAAGATATGTCATCCTTTGATTTGTATAAAAAGCCAAGTTCACTATCTACAGAAGACTGACTGTGACAACCATGACAGAACTTATCCTGGGATCAATAAAAAAGATACTAGTCTAGGTCTTGGCCTATGATCTGTACAACAACCAAGATCTCTAATTCCAGAGGTCTGACTGAGACAACTGCAACTGAGAAGATCTTCTGGAAACATAATGGAAGACTCTCTCCTAGGCTTCGTCCTAGGCGCAAAAACCAAGACCACCAACTACAAAAGACTGATTAAAACAACAGTGCTGGAACAGAACTCCTAGAACTGTAAAGAAAGACTCCATCCTAGGCTCCATCCTTTGACTGGTGCAAATATCAAGATCTCTAGCTACAGAGGCATGATTTTATCATCCATGATGAAGCGGAAAGTTTCCAGACACCACAAAAGAACCTAGGGGAGAGTAAAAGAACATGTACGGAGCCTGTAGTTATTCCCATGACAGTATACTTCAAGGGTGAAGAAACCCTGTATCTCTTAGGCCAGTGGTCGGCAACCTTTTTTTTTCAACTGAGTCAAATCTCACCAAAACCACGATTGAAATTTATTTTGAGAGCCACACAGGGCGCGCACTGACAGAGGCTAGGAGCAGAGTCCTAACTCCTGGAGTGGCTGCCCAGCACACAGAAGAGCCAAATTAAAAGTGTAAAAAGCCAAATGTGGCTCAAGAGCCGAAGGTTGCCGACCACTGTCTTAGGCCAAAGGAATTCCCTTTCTAATCTCCCCAATATTTACTGTGCCTATGTCAGGAAAAAAAAAAAGAGAAGCACAAATTAAATTTTTTTTGGTTTTGTTATGTTGTTGTTTGTTTGTTTGTTTTTCCCGTGTGTGTGTGTTTGTGTGTGTGTGTGTGTGTGTGTGTGCTTTGTTTTGTTTTTGTTTCAGGATCGTGGTTATTGTGTGGTTGTTTTTATTGCTATGGTGCTTTTCGAGTTTTTTGTTTGATTTTTTTGTATTGTTATTGTTTTTCTTTTTCCCTTTCTTCTCTTAAATTGGTATTTATAGCCTCTAGAAGGACTCCTCCCATTTTTTGCTTGACTGATTCTTGACCCATTTTATTATTTTTTTCTTTCCTTCAAACAGTTCCACATAACTTGAACCATCTTGTTCAGCCTCACAAATTCAGGGACAAATAATGGAGAGTACCAAGACCAAACAGTCGTATGAACATTAAATAGAAATTAAAAAAATGATCAGACTTAAAAAAAGCTTAAACTTTGTTAAACAAAGCCAACAGAATCGATACCCAATCTACAACATGCTAAACACAGAGGGGACCACTTATATTAGCAGCCTGGGGGGTAAAGAAGGGATATGAGATGCATGCTGGGAACAGGGATGGAGGGAGGACAACATTGGTGGTGGGAATGCCCCTGATTCAATGTTGCTATGTACCTAAAATATTACTGTGAAAAGATTTGTAATTCACTTTGATCAAAATAAAAATTAAAAAAAAAAGAACCCATACATTTTATAATACAGGGCCGCCTCCCACCCTGAACATGTGTCATGTGGACCCAACTTAGACTCCATGGGATCAGACAGTGACTGTCCAACCCAAATGTAGAACTGACACAGTTCCCTTACAACAGCACTAGGAACCAAACTCCCCCTGGAGAATCCCTAATACCACTCTGGCACCAACTTGCACCAGTTTTGATAAGACATCCTGATGAGATAAGAAAGCAGCAACATCTTGATTGAGAGCAGACTGCCTTACCTCAACACCTAACAGTAAGAAGAAATCATAAGACATGTCCCTTTGACCTGTGCAAAAACCAAGATCACTAAGACTGACTTTGACAACCTCGACTGGGCAGATTTTATCCTGGGTTCAATAATAAGAAAGATCTTAGCTTAGGCTTCCATCTAGGATTTGTACAAAGATCAAGATCTCTTAATTCCAGAGATCTGACTTTGACAAATGCAACAGAGTAGAACTTCTGGAACCATAATGAAAGACTCTTTCCTAGGCTTCATCCTAGGATCTGCACAAAAATCAAGACAACTAATTACAGAAGACTGATTACAACAATGGTGATAGAAAAGAACTTCTAGCATAAAGGACTGTATCCTAGACTTTGTCCTATGACCTGTGAAAATACCAAGATGTCTAGCTACAGAAGATTGGTTCTATCATCCACAACTGAGCGGAACATTTCCTGGCACCATAAAAAAACCTTGGGGTTGGATAATGAGCGTATACAGAGCCTGTGGTTGTTCCCATGACAGTATGCTTCAAGGGCGGAGAAACCCTTAGGAGGAATCTCTTAGGTCAAGGGAATTTCCTTTTCTAATTTCCCCAATACTTACTGTGCCTATACAAAAGAAAAAAAAAAAAAAGGCACAAAACCTTGCCATACCAGCCCTCCTTCGTTTCCTTCCTTCCTTATTTTTATTTCTTGTGGTTGTTGCTTTATTGTTCCTGTTGTTTTTTGTTGCTGCTATTATGCCTTTTTGTAGTTGCTTGGGTTTTTATGTTTATTTTTGTTATATTTTTTCCCCTTTCTTCTTTTAAATCGATATTTAAAGCCTCTAAGACAGACTCCTCCCAGCTTTCTTTTTTTTTTTTTTTCCCTTTTTTCAACAGAACCACAGAACTTGAATCATCTTGTTCAGCTTCATCAAGCAAGGAAGGAAAAATTGGATGGAACCAGGAGCAAATAGTCTTATGAACATTGAGTGGAAATAAAAAAGCATCAGATTTAAACACCAAACCCAATGTCAAAGACAACAGAATCGAAACCCAACCTACAACAAGCTATACACAGAGGGGACCAGTTATACTAGCAGTCCAGGGAACAAAGGGAAGAAAATATGGGAGGCATATTGGGAAAGGGGTGGAGGGAGGACAACACTGGTGGTAGGAATGGCCCTGATCCATTGTCACTATGTACCTTAAAAATTACTGTGAAAGATTTATAATTCACTTTGGTCACGATAAAAATTATTTAAAAATAGATAATTAAGATAATTTGGAGGGAGAATCACATCCAGCAATGTTCAGCAATGATCGGTAACTCCTGGTTATGCACTCAAAAATTACTCCTGGTGGTACTTAGGATCCATATCAGATGCCAGGGAATGAATCTAGGTTGGTCACTGCAAGGCAAGCACCCTAACTACTATATTATTACTACTTCAGCCCCTCCAAAAGAGAATTCTCAAAATAGTGTCTTGTAAGAGTAAGTACTTAGGAATCTATTCAACAATGAATGTGAAACAAGTCACTAATATTAGAAAGAAATAAAGATACCATGCATAAAATGGAAAAATATTCCACACTCTGGAAATAATCAACCTAGATTATCAAAACAACTGTCTTGGGCTGGAGAGATAGCACAGCGGTAGAGCATTTGCCTTGCAAGCAGCCAACCCAGGACAGATGGTGGTTCTAATTCCAGCATCCCATATGGTCCCCGAACCAGCCAGAAGCACAAAGCAGGAGTAACCCCTGTGTGCCGACAGGTGTGACCCAAAAACAAAAAAAAATAAAACAAAGTCTTGCCCAAAGCACTATAAAGATTCAGTGCAACACCTTTCAAAGTTCCAAAGACATTCTCAAAGACTTAAACTACCTATATACTCAAGTATAAGTCAACCTGAGCATAAACCAACCCTCCCCCCCCCAATTTTACCCTACAAAATGGGGAAAAAAACAGTGACTAGAGTATAAGCCACAGTGGAAAAATGTTACCCAAATAAACAAACAACAACAACAACAACAAAAACCTGCAGTACCAAGCAGTGGGGAAGACAGGTAAAGGAAGAGGCAGAGCAGAAATGATTTAATGACTTGGAAGACTGCCGTGGGCACTATGGTGGTGGTGACGAAATAGTGATCATAAACAGTAGCAATTCATAATATTACCTAAATATAATAAAAAATTGAAACAATAAAAAATTTTAACCAAGACAAAGTAAAATAAAATTTCAACTTAAAAATTTTCAAGCTGTATTTGCTCAAAACGGTTTAAAATGAGCATAAAGGCGAGAAACTGAATCGTGAGGTACGGTTCAAAACCCTTTGTGTGACTGAACTATAAATTTGTAACCGCTAACTTACTGTACTTTCTCGGGAACTTTTATCAGTAATTAAATCAATGCAACAATATTAGCGATAACGTAATTAATGTCAATTCTAGTACTCCAAGGTTTTCAAAGGAAAAAATAATTTACTAGCCTAGTAAAATCAATTTACTTATGCACTAATATGATATCAATAATATACAGTATTTTTATAAGTATTTGAGAAATCCCATGAAAGCATGTCACTCTATCTAGTGAGAAGACACATTCTCATTCGTACAAAAACTAATAGATAACTGGCAATCAATTACCAGTTAATTATTAGGTGAATGTTCAGTTTTTCCAGCTGCATTGGTTTTAAAATACAATGTTCCAAATTTTTTTTGCTGGAGGGGGGAGGAATTCGACCACATTCCAAGCTTAGCCTGGTTCTACAGTGCTGAGGAGACCTACGTGCTGCTGGGAATCAAGCCCAGGTCGGCTGCATGCAAGTCAGGGCCTATCTTCGGAACTCTCCCTCCATTCTCTGAACATGCCTCCTACTTCTTACACTGAATTTGTATTCTGCAGCTAACTGCAGAGAACACAGCAGAAGTCACACTGGTGGTTTCCATTTGCTGTATCATACTGCTCACTCCAAAGGGTCCAAGCAAAGTAGAGATCAGCCCAACTGGCTCAGCAGGTGAGTGTACCAGAGCCAAGATGCCTCACTAACTCGCATCAAGTGATGCTGGCTAAGGTAGAGAGAAATTGCCCTTCCATTCCCTGACCAAACTTTAAGTGTTTTAAAGTCACTATATTTTAGGGTCATTTGCTAGGCAGTAATACTAAATGACACATAAGTATTTCTTCTCTTTTTTGGGGGGGAGGAGGGTGGCCATACCAGGAGGTATTCAGGGATTACTCCTGGCTCTGTGCTCAAAAATCACTCCTGGCAAGGGGCCGGAGAGATAGTATAGCGGTAACGTGTTTGCCTTAGATGCAGAAGGACAGTGGTTCAAATCCCAGCATCCCAGATGGTCCCCTGAGCCAGCCAGGCGTGATTTCTGAGCATAGAGCTAGGTGTGGCCCCAAAAAAACAAACAAAAAAAATCACCCCCGGCAGGCTCAGGGACTACATAGGATTCTGAGGATCGAACCCAGGTCAGCAGCTTGCAAAACAAATTCTCCCTGCTGTGCTATCACTCTGGCCTTAAGGAAACAGTGTTTCTAGATAGATCTGAAGACAGAAGGAAACTACTAATCAGATTTTAGAAAAATTACAGAAATGGAATATAATAAAGTGATGTTTTGGGAGATAGTATAGAAACACATGTAGAGATTTCAGTTTTCAAACTATAAAATGGTGCTACTATAGGAACTATAGTTTTCAAACCACAAAATGGTGGTTCTGACAGTGCGCACCTTTTAAGAACAAACAGAAACAAATTTATTTTAATAGAAACAAATGAAGTTCATATTTGAAAGTGGCTAGGACTGGTCCTACAAAGAGTAAGCAGTACCCGTATAATAGCATTTGGGATGACCAGCTCCTAGCATAACTAAACAAAGCCCCTCATTGTTACAGTCTAAAATCAACGATACTAACGTGGACTCCTTATTTCTCATTCAAGCACAAATCCCAGTGACTGTTCACCATGTAATTCACTTTTACCCAATTTGTGAAAGCATAAAAGCCTTTTGTAGTTTACTAGGAAAAGAAATTATGACATTTTCCAAAGTAATTTTTATTGTAAATCAGACGAGGTAACACACAAAGGAGAACATAATTTATTTTTTCTCACCACATACAAACTAATATGTCTATCTCTGATTCGCTTTTGCCTATGTCAATTAAATTCATTTTCAAATTACCAGCATATAAATATCTACTTGTTTGTTGAATAGGCTTTCCTCCAAGTCACAGTAATTATCTAAAGAATATTAATAGGAAAGACTCCAAAAGACTCTGCTCTATCTGAAAAGAAAAGCAAAAGACAGCACCAACATCAGACAGAACATTTAACTGATGGCAATCAATAGCTGGAATAGCTTGTGAGATAGTTTACAAACATCTGCAAACATTTGTCCAACCTATGGTGGGAAAAAGCTCTAATCCCAAGACCTGGGGCTCAGTTATGACCATAATCTCTTGAGAACATAATGATGAAGCACATTACCTTCACCTACAAAACTACGTTGGGGGCAGGAGCAGTGGCATGAGCTGTAAGCCTTGCAAGTGCTAGCCTAGGATGGACAGCAGTTTGATTTCCATCCCGTATGGTCCCCCAAGCCAGGAGAGATTTCTGAGCACATAGTCAGGAGTAATAGCCAGGAGTAACCCCTGAGCGTCACTGGGTGTGGCCGGAAAAAAAAAAAAAAAAGAAAGAAAACTATGTGGGGGTAGTGTTGAGTTTGGAAATATTTGATTTTTCAAAAGTTTGGCCTTGAGGCCAGATTTAGGAATAGTAGATATAAACTGTTAGCTTAGAATAATATAGTAAGCAAGAAACTAGCTTTTCCAACTAGCTTTTCCTCTTACAAAGTTTGTATTTTCCCTTTTTCTTTTTTTTTAAAAAAGACATTTTTTAAAGGAACATTTTGGTTTTTTGTTTGTTTGTTTGTTTGTTTTTGTTTTATTTTTTTATTTTAACAACCTTGATTATATACATAATTGTGTTTGGGTTTCAGTCATGTAAAGAACACCCCTTTTTCATACAGCTCAGAAACACTCTCCTTGCCTTAAAGTTGTTTTTTCCCCCATTGAATTATTTCAGAAGCCCTTACAGGCAGACAGAGCCTCACTGTCCAAGGGGGCCCAAGAAGATAAGAATTACTCCTGCTCACTTGATGCATATTGAGGAAATAACAAGATCTTCAAGAAAGAGAACAAAAAGACATCTGGGCACTTTAAAACATAACCCAATAACTAAGAGTAAAACTTTAGGTCAAAAGTAGTGATGAGTCAAGAACATGCTAAATTTGCTTCTGTCATTTGCTGGCTAAAAAGTTCTAACAGCCCAGAGTGACACCTCCACCCAGTACATGGCTAGTACACAATAAAACACTCAAACATCGAGCAGGAAAAGCAGACTCTGAAACAGTTTCAAAAGGAAATCAAGGCACTATGAAATACAGCATAACAAATATGGGGTGATATAGAAAACATAAAAATAGCCAAGACTAATGCTGATCTTGCTTCTGTCACTAGCTTGCTAGAAGATTGTTCTTTAACAAAATAACTTCATGACCTCCCCCACAGTCAAGCCCACAACCCAGTGACAACTCCACCCTGGCACAGGGGGCCGCCACCCTGCCAGCAAGGGACATTCCCCAAGCCAAATCAGTACACACCTAGGGCACACCTGGGAGAACCACCTTTACCAGGAAAAACATCAGGCTCGGGATGGAACACCTGTGAGGTCATGAATGGGCAGGATTTGTGCCATTTTCTGAGATTGTCATTGGTAAGATTTAAATTCATACAAATTGTACAATCTATGAAATGCTTTGACCTGTTTGCTAATTACCATGTAAAACTCCTTAAAAACCTATTTGAAGAATAGCTCAGGGTCTCACTACAGACCGAAATTCCTGCTGTGTCAGGTGGCTGTGAGTGGATCCAGAGCTCCGTGATTGAAGTAAACCTACATGTGATTGCATCCTCCAAGGTTTGTGTCTCCTCAATTGAGCGGTGGGCTTTCCTCGGACCCTGCGCATCCCCAATTCCTGGGGCCTCTCCCCAGGCTCAGGCATCTCCAACCCCGGACCCCAACATGGGTCCAGGCCAGCTTTGGTTACCTTCAACAGTAGCAGCAATAGTACAGTAGGTAGAGCCCTTGCCTTGAATGCAGGTAACCCAGGTTTGACCCCAAGCAACCTACATGGATCCCCAAGCACTGCCAGGAGCAATTCCGAAGTTCAGTGCCAGGAGTAACCCCTAAGCACTGCCTAATGTGGTCCCAAATACAAAACCAAAACAATATTATTATTATAATACAATAATATATGGAAGGCTATTTTTCTAAAATAAAGTGGCCCAAAATGTTTAATACTTCCTGTAATTTAAAAAAAGTAATAATTCCTTTACAAATTCTGGTAAAAGTTCAGGGCAACAGGCACTAATTTTGTTACTGTTATAAATGCAAAAATAAATACTGCAAGCCTGAATAAGTCATCAAGTTCTTAAAAAAGTGACTTCACGGGGCTGGAACAATAGTACAGTGATAGGGTGTTTGCCTTGCATATGGCTGACCTAGAATGGGACGCTGGGGAGCGACTTCTGAGCACATAGCCAGGAATAACCCCTGAGCCTCAATGAGTGTGGTCCCCCCACCAAAAAAAACTCCTGAAACAGGGTCAGAGAGATTGTACAGCAAGTAGGATGCTTGCCTTGCTGGGGTTGTCCTGGATTAGATCCCTAATTCCAATAATCCCTGAGCACAGAGGAGTCAGCCTGAGTACCTCTGGGTGTGATGCCTCCCAACAAAACAAGTTGCTGAAACAGAGCTTCAACAAAAAAAGCAAGCTCCTCCATTTTGCTTAGAGAGCTGTATTCCTGTAGATAAATGATGCCACATATTGTGAGGAGGCAGGGATCTGAGGCAGAAGTCCTGGTCCAGGAGAGAGCACTCTGATCTGCTTCTTATTCATCTACATAGCCATGCCAAACTATCTACAAAACCCAGAATGCAGAAGAATGAATGCAGAGTTCAGGTTATGAAGCAGGAAATGAAAGTCAGATCAGAGAAAAGTCCTATGGGTGAAAATTAGATTCTTTACTGCCACTTCCAAAATAGAATAGTCCAAATCTTCTGTAGTTATCAGTCACAATGTTACTATCAGTATAGGTTATTCAAGTTAGTAGTAAATAAGCCCCTCAATTATATTTCTCCCATTGTGGGGGCAGCAGGGGGTAGGGGAAAGCAGCAACTGTCAGGTCTGATATGAAGACAGTATACAGTTAGCAAACTCACTGGGGGACTTTTAAGTCATATTTTCAGTTATTTCTCCAGAAAACTAGCCATTAAGACTTCTGGCTACTTGACTAAAAACATACAGACTTTAGGATTTATATGCTAGTGCATTCTAGCCCCCCAAAAAGAGATGCTTGTTCTCTACCCCTTACTTACGCATTAGGCTATAAATGTGCTTTTCTGCAACATGTTCCGTAAACAGCTTTATAAGGTCATCTTTTAAGTCTCTGTTAAGCTTGGTTTCGATGTAAAACTTATTCTGAAAAAGAAAAGTTATTTTTCATTGCATCAAGTAGAGATATATATCACTAATATGCTTTATTGTTTATTCTTTTCTAAAATAATATTTTTATTTAAGGACCACGTAATATTCTAATGAAACTGAAGCACTAAAAAATAAATATTTTAAGAAATTAACATAGGCATTAATTAAAATATGAATATCAACTAATAAGAGACTCTACCACTACTCCAGGTTTCTGTTGTGACTTATTCCATTTTTCTGTGCCAGGGTCTCATGAATGCAAGACCTATGTTCCACCACTGAGCCACACTGTATCTTTCTGGCAGTTACAGATAACAAGATGACACCCATGACCCATACACCTCCATAAGAGCACAGAATACCCGACATTAAGCAGACAAGGGTTCCCAGAATAGATGACGTGATAGGCGCCGAATGAAAGACAAGTAATCCAGGGCATCCCAATTAGAATGACAGAGAACTTAGAAAGTTTTGGAAGGAAAAGTTTCTGATGAATGATCTTATGTTCATTTCATGTAAATCTTAAAATGCATTGGCATGATACTAATTTTTTAATTACCTACAAAATAAGAAGATACAGTTTTTTTTGGGGGGGGAAGTATCAATTCTGCAGAATTCCAGGAGTTTAGTTCCATTCACCTATGTATGTAGGTGTCAACACTTCCACAATTAAAAAAAATTTTTAAGAGATCTAACCCAAATATATCTTGCAAGATAATACATAGTGGCATCCATCCATAAGCACCAAGAAGAGTAATTTCTGAGTGCAGAGCCAGGAGTAAGCCCTGAGCACTGGTGGGTGTAGCCCCAAAACCAAATATAAGATATAAAGAAGCATAGTAAGGGCGCAACAAATGCAAAGCCATCAGAACTGTAGCCTCTGCAGTCCTCAGTCATGGAACGCCACTGTTTACGGGGGTCCTTGGACACAGGCGAAGAAGAAGCTCTGTGACAGATGTAGTGCTGGAATTACATCTCCAGAAAAGGTAATCTGCTAGTAAATTCCAATACAGCAATAAAAGTGGTTTGGGAAAAAGAAAAGTTACCTTATAACTTGAGAACAAGATGAAAAAATCTGGACAAGCAAAGAAACACAAAAGAGCCCAAAGAAGACTTCACATCACTAAGGAAGCCACAGACCAACCAAGCCTGGAGAAGGTTTTTCTGGAGGTTTCTTTTACAAGAGACAACAATACTTCTAGTTTACTCAAATGACTTCAAGTAAGGCTCTGTTTCTTGTTAGCCAAAGCATCATGATTAGAATTATTGGCAAGTCAAAATAAAACTTTTTCTTTTAGATGTTAATACAGTTACAGAAATTAAAAATGAAGGAATTTTAACAAGCTACTTGATTTAGAACTTTGACACATTTTCTTCTTCTTCTTTAAAAAATTCATAAAAATAGGGGCCAGAGAGGCCGAAGAGGTAGCATGGAGGTAGGGCATTTGCCTTGTATGCAGAAGAATGATGGTTCAAATCCTGGCATCCCATATGGTCCCCTGAGCCTGCCAGGAGCAATTTCTGAGAGTAGAGCCAGGAGTAACTGAGTACTGCAAGGTGTGACCCAAAAACAAACAAACAAACAAAAAAAGAAGGCTGGACCAGTAGCACAAGTAGTAGGGCGTTGGCCTTGCACACACTAATCTAGTACAGACCTCGGTTCGATCCTGAGGCATCCCATATGGTCCCCCAAGCCAAAAGCGATTTATGAGCACATAGCCAGGAGTAACCCCTCAGCATCACCAGTGTGGCCCAAAAACCAATATATATATAAATAATATACATGTGGTTATAAATAAAACTATATAATAAGATTATCAATAACTGCTGCCCATTCCCAAATATAAAACTGGACACTGGAAAAAAAATATTTACATTCTTTCTAAAATGCTGCCTGTTTGTTTTAGAGCCACACCCAGAAATCCCCCAAAGCTCATGGATCATTTCTAGCAGGACAACATGGGATGCTAGGTTGGTCAATTGCACAGTAAGCATTTCACCCTCTGTACTATCCAGCCAAAGTTTATTAAAGTTTCATAATTCATAAGCACTCAGAAACTTTAGCTCAAAGAAAATGTCTTTTTAAATTCACTTCCAGGAGTCTTGGTAAGAAAGTCGAATTCCTTTCTTCCAAATTTAATGTTATCAATAGCCAAGAATAAGTGAATTAAAATAAAAACATTTTGGAAACACCTTTCTAAACTGAAGAAAGCTAGAGGCAATTTTAAAACATTCTTAATACACTGTATGTTACAGAGAACTAATCAATTTGAAAATCTGTATTTCAAATATGATCTATGCTACAGGACATAGGATCATTCTAACATTCTACATCCTTAAAAAACAAAAAAAAAATCCACTTTATTTGGGGGCAGAGCAATAGCACAGCAGTAGGGTGTTTGCTTTACATGAAGTTGGGAAGGACTGGGATTCAATCCCTGGCATCCTTATGATTCCCCAAGCCTGGCAGGAGTGCAGAGGGTGTGGCCCAAAAGCCAAAAAAATTTTTTAATTTAATTTTAAAACTTTATTTAAACATTGGTTTGCATAGCTGTTAGTAATGCAATTATTTCACATTCAATATTCCAGCACCTATTCCACCACCAGTGTGACCCTTCTCTATCATTGTCCCATTTCCTACCGAAAGCCACACCTGCCTTCTTAGAAAGCATAAAATAATTTATTTTCTATTGCTTTTTTACAACAAAATGGCTAATGAAATTTCTAAGAATACTACAGTAAAAGAAAATCTATGAAAATTGTTACATTCCACATGAGGTCATTAAAGTCATTGTCTGAGGGTTTACTGAGCTGTTAACTGCTCAGTTTTTGTTTACTGAGCTTAGATTTTATGCTACTTTCTTATCTAATTTGATGTCTAATATTGTGTAATATGGAGGTGTCCACAGTCGTTTATGTGGGCTTATGGCTCCAGGAACTCTAGAATCTGTAGAACTTGGTCCACCCTCTTTCCAAGAAGGCCAAAGTTTACAGCCTCAAGACCAGTCCCGTGAGTTTCAGTGGCTTGGCTTGCACTCTTCTGAGATTAGTTTATGTTTGTTTAGGTTTTGGTTTTTGAGCAACACCCAAAAACCAGGGTTTATTCCTGGATCTGCACTCAGAAATCACTTCTGGCAGGCTCGGGGGACCATACGGTATGCAGGGGAACGAACTCGGGTTCATGTCGGGTTGGCAGCAAGCAAGGTAAACATCCTACCGCTGTACTATCACTCCAGCCCCTGAAATTTTGAAGTTGTGAAATTGGGGTGTCTAGGACCACTTTTCAGTGTAAAGACTTACATAGCATTTAATGTAACAACATATATTTAGACATATTAAATTTTAATGTTTCATTCTCTGAGGACAATATGCATTTTTTTTATCATATCTTTATGTTCTAAGCATATGATCTAGCAGTGTCTTCTACTTGGCAGGAATAAAATGCTTAGTGGGCAACTAATTCCTAATGCCTGTTATTGTGTCTACTCAGCGACTTGTGAAATTTTTAAAAAAGGTAAACAATACTTATAAAGCAACACTAGCAAACATTATTGAAATAGATTATTTCCTATCTACAGCCTATCACCCTGATCATGCCCAATCTTGTCTTAAATAGATTAATTTTCAGTTATAATAAAAGAAAGCCTTGCATCTGTGCTAAGATCAATAATCCTAAGGATTTGAAAAGGAAAACAGTATAAACTTACCATATATATGAAAAGAGGCACAATGCTCTGCAATGCTCCCATATATTGTCCAAGAGCTATATTAAATCTTTCAATATAAAGATCTGGAGGGCTGGCCTATGGGAAAAAAATTGAATCACGTTGGACACAAAATACAAAAATTATCTACTACAAGCTAAAATACTAACAGACTCCAAATTTATACTCAATTTCACAATAAAGTGAAGGTTTGTAGCCTCTAATTTAGATTTTCCCCCCAAAATATCCACACAAATCACTACTGAGTGCAATCTGTTCGGGAGAGAAAGTAGGCTTCAGAGAGGAGAAAACTGAGGGAGCCTATAAAGTAAAAGAAAGGAATTATCATGTTCCAAGAATGGATTGCACTGGTTTTTTTTTATTTTATTATCTTAAGTGAGTAAAAAAAGTTGTATTCATAATCGAGATAAACATGAATTTAAAATTATCAATGAATTATGTAGACATTTTTTTACAATTTGTGCCTGGATAGAAAAGAAAAATTTTAAAGAAGTAGAATATGGGGCCCGGAGAGATAGCACAGCGGCGTTTGCCTTGCAAGCAGCCGATTCAGGACCAAAGGTGGTTGGTTCGAATCCTGGTGTCCCATATGGTCTCCCGTGCCTGCCAAGAGCTATTTCTGAGCAGAGAGCCAGGAGTGTAACCCTTGAGCACGGCCGGGTGTGGCCCAAAAACAAAACAAAACAAAAAAAAGAAGTAGAAGTAGAAGTAGAATATGTTTACTATACTATTAGAATGCTTGCTGAGTTTTTATGATTATCTGTAAATGTAAGCACAGGAATAATCTGAGTTCTATATTAACTTGGTCTTGAACTACTTTTATAGTTAATTATAAACATTATTAGTTAGAAAGCAGGTATTAAAATAAATCGTATGTGCCTGCAATTGTGGAGAGCAGTAAATTAAATATAAGATTGACATTGCACGCAATTATTCGTAACTAAAGACTGTGTCTCAAAGTCAAGGAAAGAAACACTTGATTTCAGTGTTTCAGGAGGCAAATGTTTGTCTCTCTCCTACATGTCTGTGTTGAATCCTCAAGACCCAGTATTTGAATTAAGGGAATACTTAAGGGAAACTATGTGGTCTCATGTGAGATCTCAGATAAGGACCTGATCTATATGATGAGCATCCTCAAAAGAACAAGAGAGATTTTGACTCGGCCCAGCTCCAATAAGAGTCAAGGTCAAAGGAGCAATAAGTGAAGCTTGGCTTTCTGCAGATGGAACAAGCCCATGAGGAATAAGATCAGCTACAACAAGCACATTCCTGTTTGTGGCATTTTGTTATGGCTGCTGCAAATACAGTAAGACACTGAATTAAACTGGTGTATCCAGGGGCCAGAGCAATAACACAGTGGTAGGGCGTTTGCCTAGCATGCAGCTGATCCAGGATGGACCTCAGTTCAATCCCCGGTGTTCTATATGGTCCCCCAAGCCAGGAGTAATCGATTTCTGAGGGCATAGTCAGGAGTAACCCCTGAGTGTCAACCGGTGTAGCCCAAAACCCAAAAAATAAAATAAGCTGGTGTATTCAATAGGCCTAGTTCCTCATTTCCTGAACCCCAACTTGATCCCCTATCCTCCCAGATGAAATCAATCTGCTGCTGACATCTCTGGGGCCTTTTGGGGACCAAGGTGGCCCTCCAGGTGACCTAGCAACAGATCCAGTTCCACAGCTCCTGAAACTCCTGAAACATGCAGCCTACTTTCTCATCGAATCTCACACTGCTCAGTTATACTTCCTGTCACTTGAGGAACAAAAGAGAAAGTGCTCAGGGACTAACCCCTCACAAGAGTCCCAGGAGGACTAACTACAGGAATTTGCTGTCGGTACAGCAGCCCAACGGACAAGACTTGCAGAAGCAAGTGAGTTTAACTTAGTTCCAGTGAGTGAAACTAAGGCAGATGGCTCAACCAGCACCAACCAGCTCTGTAAATTCTCGGAGAAGGACTTTAGTGACACCACGTAAGGATATTCGATGAGCTCAAAGACACAATAACATAGAATGATAGCAAAGTACAAGTATGAAAGTCAAAATGAGAAGACTACAGTCAGAAATGACAGAAATAACAAATACAGTAGGTGATATAAAGTTTAAAAAAATTTTTTTTTGGATTTTGAGCCATACTTGGCAGTACTCAGGAGTTACTCCTGGCTGTGCTCAGAAATCACTGTGGCAGGAATGGGGGACCATATGAGATGCCAGGAATTGAACCCAGGTATATCCAGAGTCAGCTGCGTGCAAGGCATACACCTTACTGCTATGCTATCTCTTCGGCCCCAAACTTTAAAATTTTATATAGAGACCTGACTGTCAGAATAGCAGCAACTAAGAAAAGGTCAAGAAACTTCATGATGAGATGTGGAAAACCTCTAAAATACAACAGACAGTAGAAAAATAAACCTGAGAACAAATTTAGGTCTTTACACATGAATGTGTCTCTAACCAGAGCTATGTGGTCAAGGCAGGTGTCCCCTGTCCCTCTAAGTTGCTTTTTTAAGCAAGTAAAAGCATAACACATTGTATTTTCATTATATTACATACTACTTTCTAATAAATTACTTTTTAAGAAAAAAAATACCTGCATTAGTGCTTCTTCAGTTTATTCTTATAAAAGAAAAATATGATTCTAACATTGAAGAAACAATTTGCCTATAATGAGAGTATCAGAAACAGTAAACTAAAACATGTCAATACAATTGCTTCTAGATGAGGGCTATTTCATAGCAGCTTCTCTCTCATCTGACAGCCCTATCTTACAAACCCTTACTTTCAAAAAAGGATATGAAGATGTGCTACACAGAAAATGTCTGTCAAACAGGTGAAATTATAAAACCATTCTAAGTTTTTTCTTTTTTTAGAAATGTTGTATGTCCCAATCTTATTGTGAAACAGTACTTCAAAGCAGGGAATGTGTGGCAGTTTGTTCCATTTCATCCATTACAGCATCTTTCCAGACTTGGTGTTATCTACTAGCTGCTTTCTTTCCATAGAACTGGATGCCTAAAGATGAATGTTGTTTTCATCTTACTTAGGTGTGTCTGGGTTCAGAAATGTTTAGTCTCTAATTACAGTTCCACACATAATAAACCTAAGAACGAACACTCAAACCTGGTTTAAAATTTGAGTTCTTCCAAATATTGTGTTCTTTTCTGAGAACCCCTAAATCTGAGAACAGTGCTGACCCCCAGTGGAGGGCACTCAGTACAGAGCTCTGGTTTCATTTCCTTTTTTGTTTGTTTGTTTTGTTTGATTTTTTTGTTGTTGTTGTTTTGTTTTGGGGTCACACCAAGCAGTACTCAGGGGTTACTCCTGGCTCTACGCTCAGAAATAGCTCCTGGCAGGCTTGGGGGACCATATGGGACGCCAGGATTCAAACCACCGTCCTTCTGCATGCAAGGCAAACACCCTATACCTCCATGCTATATTTCCGGCCCCTGGTCTCACTTCTTGTTCCTTAAAACATGTGGTCCTGGCCCCATACCGCAGCCCTTCTCCCTGGTCTGGGGAGTGCTGGGAGGCTTGGCAGGCCCCCAGTCATCCTTGTCTTTTTCCCGACTCCAGGCCTTCCCTGGGCGCCGGTCTCAGTGGACTGTATAGGGGTCAACAGGCTTTCCACCTACCTCTCCTTACACTAATTGGAATGCGCTTTGGGAAGAGGGCAATACATTCTAGCACTGGTTTATGTTGGGACAGTCACTGGAAATTTTTTCTCGTTTGTATTGTGACCTTGATACTGTCCTACAAAGCTCATTTCTAAGATTTTACTGTCTCAGTCCCAACCCTTATTTCCCCCCATCTTTCCATGTAAGTGCAGCTCATGACTTGAAGCTCCCCACATAGAGTGATGAGTGCAATTAGAGAAATAACAACACTGAAAACTACCATAACAATGTGAATGAATGAGGGAACAAGAAAGCCTGTCTCGAGTACAGGTGTGGGTGGGGTGGGGAGTAGGTAGATCTGGGAAATTGGTAGTGGGAATCCTGCACTGGTGAAGGGGGGTGTTCTTTACATGACTGTAACCATACAACTACAATTATATTTGTAATCATAGTGTTTAAATAAAGATAATTAATAAAAAAATGTGGTCCACCAGCTGAGTGATTAAATGAGGTTATAGAGCAAATAAATTAACAGTTTCCAAAGCACCAGGTGGTTTTAGAATTCCTTATCTGCTCTTTCTATCTGAACACTTTAATCCCAACTCCCTAAATGACTGTTAACTTCTATTTGCCCTCAGAAGCTATCACTTCCTCAAAACAGCTGGTCTCTGAACAGGGCACCCAGGAACCGCCCCACACTTAATTCACTTCTCCCACTACAACACATGTCCACAGAGGGTAAGATCTCTGTATGGTCTTTCTTTTTATTAGTTTTTGGGTCACACCCAGTAGCGTTCCGGGGTTACTCCTGGCTCTGTGCTCAGAAATTACTCCTGGCAGGCACGGGAGACCGTATGGGATGCTGGGATTCGAACCACCATCCATCCTGGATCGGCTGCATGCTAGGCAAATGCCCTGCCTATGTGCTATCTCTCCAGCCCCATGTGTGTTGCCTTTCTATATCCAGAACCAACCACAAAGCCTGAAACAAGTATAGATAATTCCATCATTTTTTATAAATAGCCCATAAATAGACTTTCACAAAATTCCATTAAATTATTAAAAGAATTTCCAATTAAAGAAATTTGCAGTAGTGGTTTCACATCATAAGCAAACTTTTAACTATGACTAGTAAACAAAACCACATGTAATATTTTTCTCAAACAGCTTCAAAGAATTCTGGGGGAGCCAGAGAGATAGCATGAAGGTAGGGCTTTTGCCTTTCATGCGGAAGGATGGTGGTTCAAATCCATGGCATGCCATATGGTCCCCTGAGCCTGCCAGGAGTAACCCCTGAGAGCTGCTGGGTGTGTCCCCATCCCAAAAAAAAAATTCTGGAAATGATATTTAGTATTCAAAGAAACATGTTTTGAGAACTTAAAAAAATTACAGGACTTTTTGCATTAAAATAATTTTCAACTTTTCATAAAAGAACACTTTAGCCAAATAGTAAAAAAAAAAAAAAAAAAAAAAAGCCTAAATGATCAAAAAGCATACTTAAAAGCAAAGAGAATAATAAAATTTAATTTCTGAGTTAGTCTCTCCAAGAATTCCCAAAGTCTCAAAGGTTATGAATAGTAAAAGTACTTTTTGTACTAAATCAAATGTCTGAGCATTTATTTAGCTTTCTTACTTCCACATTTTAGACAGTACTTATTCAAAACGTTTTAGATAAAACTATCTTATTACTAGGAAGCTAGCAATCATTGCCATTTAAAAAAAATCAAATCACTCTTTAAGATTTAAATTCTAGTATACTGTGGGTCCCACCAGGGAAATTGCTACCTATTTGATTTACATTATTTCAACATAAATGTATTTGACTTGGACAGCAAATGGAATTTACCCTTAAAAAAAATAAGCTTCCTTTTCTTCTCAAACTAAACATGAAAAATGCTGCAAGTCATCAGAAAAATATTCATTACTCTAAAATTATTGCAACTTTCATGAGAACAAAAGTTCCCTGGAATTTTTAATAAAGCAGATGAGAATATATTGATTTCTGAAAGGAAAAACATATTCACTGGTTTTAAATATTAGTTTAAAAGGTTTTTAAAGCATTTTCCTTCTTTTCACTCTTTTTTTCAGAAGAAAAATCTTTTCCTATCATTCCAGGAGAATTTTATATACAAAAAAAAAAAAAAACCCTGCAAATATTCTATTTATATCTCTTTGTTTATAAACAGTAATGTATAACTATACTAACCTGTTCTTTTCCCAACAATAAATCTTGTTTAGGCGGCTAGGGAGAGGAGACAATGCATAACACTCCCTGAAATTCTCAACCAAGAATTCTCACTGCTCAAGAATGCAGTGGCGATCCTGCCCTGAGGAGCCAGTGTTGGGTGCTCAGGAGGCTGTGATGCCAGAGATGAACCCTAGTCAGGTAAAAGCAAGCCCAATGCCCTACTCCAGGGGTCTCAAACTCAATTTACCTGGGGGGCACAGGAGACAAAGTCAGGGTGTGGGTGGGCCGCATAAGGGATTTCATAAAAAAAAAAAAAGTCCTCAAACATCACTATGAATAGCTTTAATTATTTCTCCTGAACGTGAATAGAACATTGAGTGAAGATCATGAATAGTTTTTCTGAACATGGCATCTTTTGCCTATTCCTTGCTGACAGAGACTTGACAGCGCTTCTTCTCACAAATCTGAACCACATTTGGCTTTAGAGAGGAAGCAGTTGAGACCCTCAATATGACTTGAAGATGATCATCATTAAGCCTAGACCTTGTAGATTTTGGATATTAGTCCTTTATCTGATGAGTATTGAGTGAATAATTTCTCCCACTCAGTGGGTGGCCTTTGTATTCTGGGCACTACCTCCTTTGAGATGCAGAAGCTTCTCAGCTTAATAAAGTCCCATCTGTTTATCTCTGCTTTCACTTGTTTGGAGAGTGCTGTCTCCTCCTTAAAGATGCCTTTAGTCTCAATGTCATGAAGTGTTTCACCTACATGTTGTTCTATACACCTTATAGTTTCATATCTGATATCAAGGTCTTTAACCCATTTGGATTTTACCTTTGTACATGGTGTTAGCTGGGGTTCTGAGTTTGCTTTTTTGCAAGTGGCTAACCAGTTCTGCCAGCACCACTTTTTGAAGAGGCTTTCCTTGCTCCATTTAGGATTTCTTGCTCCTTTAATCAAAAACTAGGTGGTTATATGTCTGAGAACATTCTCTGAGTACTCAAGCCTATTCCACTGATCTGAGGGTCTGTCTTTATTCCAATACCATGCTGTTTTGATAACTATTGCTTTGTAATACAGTTTAAAATTGGGGAAAGTGATGCCTCCCATATTCCTTTTCCCAAGGAGTGCTTTAGCTATTCGAGGTTGTTTATTGTTCCAAATGAATTTCAGAAGTGTTTGATCCACTTCTTTGAAGAATGTCATGGGTATCTTTA
>PVKC010016033.1:0-21054 GCA_004027635.1 Crocidura indochinensis
CCCAAAAACCAAAAACCAAAAAAAAAAAAAGAAAAAAAAAGAAATGCCTACATCAAAAAGCAAACCAAAAAATTTTAATTTTTGGGGGGTAACACCTGGCATCGTTCAGGGGCTACTCCTGGCTCTACGCTCAGAAATCGATCCTGGAAGGCTTGGGGGACCATATGGGATGCCGGGATTTGAACCACCATCCTTCTGCATGCAAGGCAAACACGCTACCTCCATGTTATCTCTCTGGTCCCAGGTTTTTTTTTTTTTGTTTTTGTTTTTGGGTCACACCCAGCAGTGCTCAGGGGTTATTCCTGGCTCCATGCTCAGAAAGGGATTCGAACCGATGACCTTCTGCATGAAAGGCAAACGCCTTACCTCCATGCTATCTCTTTGGCCCAGTCCCAGGTTTTTTTAAAGAAATGTTTACCGCAAAAAAAGCAGTTTCCCCTTCCTACTGCTCTAAAAATAAATATCTGAGTCATTAATCTGTGAAGAATTGAAGCAGAGCTGAAACTTTTCAGGAGAGATTCTGAAACACTCCCTCTCCTCCCCCAGACTCACCCTCTCTTTCATGCGGGAGACAATGAACCTCAGGTATGTACTCATCTCCTGTTTGTTTGTGTTTTTCTTCTTGATGCTCTGTTAAAAACAGAAAAGGCTAGATATAAAATCTAATCACCTAATGCCTATATTCATGCAAAAGACTTCTATATATAAAATTATAGTGCACAAATCAGAGAACTCTGAAAATTGCTTAGCCAAAAAAACCCAAAACATTTACTATAATAGGTGAAACTTGAAACTACATTGTACCAACATCCCTTAAGACATTTGTATTTGTTTTATTTTTCTCTATTTAGTACTTTAAAACTCCAGTTTTTCTATGAAAGGAAATGATGACAAGAATGATGATGTAATGACAGTGATGATGCAATCAGTTATTTTACTAAAACCGTCAAAAACTAAAGTCCTTTACAGAGCATTTAAATACGGAATGGTTACTTTAAATATGACCATCTTTGTTCAAAGGGTCACATCTACTCACAGTGTATGGATCTACTCAGTGGTGACTCTATTTTGCATTACCCTCATGTGAAAGTTAATTGGTTCTTTACTTTCTTTCTCTCAGAATCTCCATGTTAAGAAAAAAGGGCAGGGTTCTATCTCTAAGGATGACTAACATTCTTAATTCCTCATGTGGAAATAAACTAGGATTATGCTCACTTGCCAAAAGATCCCCTGTAGCAGACTGAGCTAGCTGAGCCGGTATCTAATGGAGGCTTGATCTTGCATTCTCTCCTCAGTGGCACTGTTTACTCCCCCAAAGAGCATGACACACAGGAAGTTATCTCAAAAACTGTGTTTTCTCGAGGTGTGTGGGAATGATGTGGGGGTAGAGGGGCAGGAACCTCAGATACAACTGGGAGGTACCTTTTGTTTGTTCACTTGCTGTTTAAAAGAGATAGATTTCCAGGGGGCACTGAGTGATTTCCAAGCCCTCCCCCCCAGAAGGGGGTGGTAGGCCAAATAAATTTCGGATTCTTTGCTATAGAAATGTTTCTTGTCTATCTAAGAATATTGGGCTAGGATTTGAGCAAACTGATTACAGAAGCCTATCACATTAAAACATCAGAGTAAGACCTGGAAAAACACCATCTTAGTTGGAAGAATCGTTTCATGTTCAAGAGCTGCCTTTCATCTCCTCCTCATCTGGCCTCTGGCAATACACAGACAACATCAATATGCCCTTCTGTACTCAACTTGACATTAAGATCTCTGCACAGCTCTTGAATTTATCCCAATGTAAGAACAGATTTTCCAATTGCCAAACCCTAAACTGATGGAACATCTAGAAAAAAGCACTGGGCTTTACCCTAAGCATTTAAGTGGGCATTTCTGGTGAAGGCCCTGTTGTCTATTTAGTCATTCAACTTTTATTTCCTCTCAGCAAGTGATCTGTGACACAGAGGTAAAACATTCAGAATGCAATGGTATTTCTTAGGGTCATAACTTTGCTAATAGCATTCAAGTAGCATGTGAATTTTCGTTTCTAACGAGGTCCCAGAGAGTCATGCATACCAATTCCTAAGAACTGGTAAGAATCGGTGTAATTAGAGAGCAGATATGGCTGCTTATTCCTCATCCTGAAAATTGCACAGAAAAAGAGCAGAGGGAGCAACCAGTGGATGAAAAAGCACAGCCAGCTCTGTGTTTGGAATCCTGTTCTTGACAGCTCAGGTATCTTTCCAGGTGTGGCATTCTGAACTGAAGCAACAGTTAATGAACTCAGAAACAGGGAAGGGAATAGCCACCAGGTAAAGAGGGCCAGGAAGTTTGTCTTCTTTACGTAAGGTATGCTTTTGGGAAAAACCTACATTCCCTTAAAGAGTCAGGAACGGAAAAGCAAATGTTTCCAGCTACTTGATCTACAGTACATGCTAATGCCAAACAGAAGCACAACAAAAATGGCTGCTCTCTAAAATCTGATCATTAAATCACAAGTCAGTAAATTCAGACACAATAGCCATCTGTTTCAGGTTAGAAGTTGTAGAATACTATTTCTTTGTGAACCGTGGCTTTCCTCATAGCAGTACTCCAGGAAACTGTAACCAACACCTGCTAAAATGGAACTGTAACTAATGGGCACAGATACTGTGTAGGATGAAGACACTCTCTCTCTCTCCGGTCTTCCTTAACTACCTCAAAACCAGCATGATCTAACTATCAACTTACAAAGAACTTCACTATTAGATCACAACTAAGCTCTTGCTTTTTTAGGGAAGTTTCTCTATGGGCAAACTCTGCAGTGCTGGAAATGGAATATCACTACAGCTAAAACACTCCAAATGCTAGTTCTCTCTGAGAAATGGAACAGAAAACTCTGCAATGCTCAAGTTTAGGGAATTTCTGATGAAAATGTCAGGTTTGAGTAGAGGTCTATTTCTAGTTTTTATGAACAAGGATGTTATATGTCCTCACAATACTTTAATTTTGTATGCTTAAATATATACATATATACATATATATTTAATTTTGGTTTCTGGCTATACTCAGCGATACTTAGAAGTTACTCCTGGTGGTGCTTGGGGACCATATGGGATACCAGGGATTGAACCCAGGTCGGCAATGCCCTACCTGCTGCATTATCACTCTGACCCCATATTCTTAAATATTTTGAGTAAATTGATCATTTAGGTAACCAGGTGCAGCAACATTCTTTTCTTTTGGGAAAGACTCCCAATGCACAGAACCTAGGTCTAGCTTTCACAAAACTAAAGCAGGATGGAAACCTGATTTTATATCATGTTGAAATCAGCTTCAAGTCAAGGGTGCTTTGCTTCTATGTGTACTTAAATGTGATGACATGAGGCCTGTAAAAAACTGGTTCAGCAAAATGCAAAAGTACACAAGATTCCATATTACCTCATGGGCCACCCTTTCTCCAGTGTCCTCTCTGCTTACTAGTTTCCTGCATGACTGCAGGAGAATGTATTCCTCAAGTAATGAAGTACTACTAGATTCAGATGGCCCACATTTATGTGTCTATTGTTCTGTTTGAGCATTAGAAGCACCTGGAAAATCCTTTCAAAGCAGCATCAAGTTACAGAAAGAGAATAGGGACTAAGGCTCTTGCCTGCACATGATCATCCCTGGTTCCTAGGAGGCTGGAACTACATGTGGCTCCCTGAGTCCTACCAGGAGTGAACCCTAAACATAGCAGCAGCAACAGCAACCCTGAGCATCACTGGGTAGGGTACCTCCAAGCCCCCCAAATAAAATTAGAATGCCAATGTCCATTTGTATCAAGTTCTGAAACCAACATAACTTATCTTGGGCAGAAAACAATGGTTGCCAGAAGGGAGGCAAAAGTGGGATACAGGGGTCATGCCTGTGCCTCAGTGAAACCAGAATTACATGGGTAGTTCATTTGTCAGTACTTGTGCAAAGTACTGCAAGGTAAATTCCACTCAAAAGGGAAGAAATCACCAACGTCTAAGTGCCCACCACACCCAGTATTTTACTAAGATCAGTCTGAAGTGGCATTTCCAGGTCATTTTCTAACATGCAGTTCTAACAGCATTGCCACAAAAGCGGTAGGTAGGGTGACTTCTACTACTGTACTAATGAACATCTGCAGATGCCTCTTTACAACACTTGTAATTCTATAGCACCAGGGCTGGAGAGAGAGCACAGTGGTAAGGAGCTTGCCTTGTACATGTTTGATCCCCGGCATACTATTTGGTCCCCTAGTATCTTCAGGATTAATTTCTGAGTACAGAGCCATAAGTAACTCCTGAGCATCCTCAGGCATCAAGTCTCCCCCACACTCACCCCAGAATAAAAAGAGGGGTGAACCAACTAAATTCTGCAGCTCTGTGAAGCCTTCCTTCTGTTGGAGGAGAGCAACTTAAAACACATGTCATACTGTGACCATTTACTGATTCTTTTCAGTTGCTCATTAGAAATGACAAGGTTCTGGATCATAAAGGACTTTCATAGTCAAGCTAATCTCTCTTTATTGACAGCCTCTTGGTAGTTTGTTCTTATTTCATCTTTCAAAATTATAGCCATCATCATCATTATTCTGATTTAGAGGCCACACTGGGCGATGCTCACAGGCTACTCCCAGCTACCTACTTGGGGAACCATATAATGTTGGGGGCTTCCTCATGGAAAGCCTGCACTTCAGGCTCTCGAACAATCTTCCTACCCCTTAGCTTTATTTCTTACTGATGGCCCTATTTTAGTCTCAAGTGTCTGGGGACAACAAATGGGATTGCATTGATCAGGTAGGGCAAGAACTGAGATCCATACAAGCAAGCACTTAGGTTGGGTAGTGGGTGTGGCCCCTCAGAATAAGGGGCCCTGCCTGGACTTAGGCAGCCAGGCAGCTGAGATGTATCATCCATCCGCTCCCAGTCTGGCAGGGTGGGCTACAAAGCCTGTTCCATGAACTGAAGCAAACCAAATAGAGAACCACAACAGATAAAAACTTCTCAGCAATTTGGAGGGACCAAAGTGTTTGCTATAAAATGTATTCACATGGGACTGAAGCTGGCAGGCTGCTCGCCCTGTATGCCAGAGGAAGTATTCATAGATGTAGACTTTCTAAGACTTTCTAGTAATCAGTATTTCACAGAAAAAAAAAAATGAACAGAGCACTGAGCTTCTGTTCCAGAGCTGTCCTTTGAGATGTCCACAAGTATGTGAGTAAGGTGTTAGGAGCAGCTAGTTGTGTCCGTTAGTGAAGTGTTTCTGTTGGTTCCTATCAGAAAAATCACATCACTAATGGCAACTTGAGAAATTGCTACTCTAAGTGAAAGAACAGCATAACTGCTATTCCATTTGTAACATAAATAAGCATATAGCTCTTGACAAAAAAAGTCAAAAAGGGTCAGAGTGGTGGTGCAAGCGGTAGGGCATTGCCTTGCACACGGTAACATATGACAGACTGCAATTTGATCCCCCCAGCGTCCCATATGGTCCCCCCCCAAGCCAGGAGCGATTTCTGAGTGTCACAGGCTGTGGCCCAAAAACAAACAAGCGAAAAAGAAAAAGCTAAAAATCTTAAGGTTATTAAAAAAATTGGGGAGTGGGGTGTGGCAGTGCTCCTTCCTGGCTCTGTGCTCAGGGACCACTCCTTGTGGGGTTCAGAGGACCATATGTGATGTTACAGATCAAACCTGGGTCAGCCACACACGAGGTAAACACCCTAACTATTATTATATTATCTCGCACTGGCCCCAGATTCAATTCTTTCCTTGGCATGGAAGAATTATAAAAAGACCTTTTGTAAAGAAAATATACGGGCTGGAGAGATAGCATGGAGGTAAGGTGTTTGCCTTGCATGCAGAAGGGCAGTGGTTCAAATCCCGGCATCCCATATGGTCCCCTGAGCCTGCCAGGGCAACCCCTGAGCGCTGGTGAGTACGACTCAAAAATCAAAAAAAAAAAATATATATATATATACATACATACATACATATATATATACAGTTTAGAATTCATCATGGTAAATGAAGCCCTTTAAATTTTGGTAAATATCTACAAATAATCAGAAGAGAAATTTTCTATGGCATTACCAATTTGGCTGCAACTATTTTCATTTTTTACCACATGCTGAAAACAAAACACCTTACTCAGGCTCACAAGGCATAAACTTAACCACTGAGTCACACCTCTCCCCCTCTTCCAATCCCTGCAACCATTTTATACATGGCAATAATCGTATGGCTGATCTTAATGTATCTACGGGTAAAGTTTTGGAAAATCTTGACAATCTTTTTATTTTTTTTTGGCCACACCCGGCAGTGCTCAGGGGATACTCCTGGCTATCTGCTCAGAAATGGCTCCTGGCAGGCACGAGGGACCATATGGGACACCGGGATTCGAACCAACCACATTAGGTCCTGGATCGGCTGCTTGCAAGGCAAACACCGCTGTGCTATCTCTCCGGCCACGACAATCTTTTTGTTTGTTTTGAGCCACACCAAGTTGTGCTCTGGTGTTACTCTGGGTGGGAATACCAGGAATCAAACCCAGGTTGGTCGTGTACAAGGCAAACACACTCTCCCCACTGTACTGGTCCTTTGAACATCTTTTTGAGTAAGAGAATCTTAAACAAATTACCAATCATTGTTGGATAATAGCAAATCAGGCGTACAGTTGAGTGCCACAAATAGGTATACATCAAGGCAGCCACACTCACAGCCTTAGAGAGATATCTTTGGCTAGAAGAGCAACTTCGGATTCTATCAAGTTGTATTAGTAGCTGTTAGGGACAACAAATGTACTCATGTGAAGGGATTAAAAAAAAAAAGAGTTCAGCATTAAATGGTCTGGAATTTTCAATGTTCTGAAAACTCCAATGACTCTACTTTTCATGATGCAGAAACATTTTAGCAGAAAATAAAATGGACACATTATTTCACAGACCACAGATCATATAATATAAATAGAACATGTAGCTGGAATTCACCAGATCCAACTCCATGGTCAAGTAAGATATATCTTCACACTTTCTGGAGATTCCCAACATTCAGAATACCTTTCCCAAAGTGAGTAAGACCAGAGGTCAGTTTTCAATGTCTGTGAACGGCCAGGTAGTAAATATTCTTGACTCTTGAGAATTGTCTGACACTACTCAACCCTGACTATCTGTCTATGACTGTTTAGAAAAAGTGGCCAGAAATAACAAATAACATTACACAGTGTGGCTATAGTCACACACTGGAATACTGAAATGGAATTATTTTGGGATCACAAAATACTATTTTTCTTTTGATTTTTCTTCAGCTATTTAACAGAGTAAAACCCATCCTTAGCTCATGAGCAGCACAAGAAAAGGTGCTTGACGTGGTCAAGGTGCTTGAGATGTAATTTGCCGATACCCGAGGCCAGTTCTGTGAAAGCAGTATCCACGTAGTCTAATGGAGTGTTCCTTTGTCAGAGCCTTGTAGAGGATCAATTCAACAAGTATAACCTGAACTGAACTGATGGGAGACATAACCAACCGACTTCACTGTCTACGTAGAGTTTTCCATGCAGCTGAATTACACAGTAGGAGGCCCCTATTCAAAATGTGACTGTTTTGTATGCTTCTGGCCTATGAAACCCTGACAGGTAAATTCTAGAAATCTCTGATGGCCTTTGATAACAAAGGTCTCAGTGAGTTCATAATCAGAGGTACCGGCTGGCGAAGTGAATTCCCAATGCTCCTGCCCAAGGCAGACTGCTAAACGTGCATACACCACATCTCTGATACCGGTGATCTTTGCTGGAGAAACCTGGATCTGCAGATAAGTCACCTACATTGGTTTAGACACCAGAGGCTCCAAATTCTTTCTCCTCTACAACTTTTTGCAATCACGGAACAGAAAATAGTTTCTAAGAGTCTTATCTGCACCTATGCTGCCCATGTTATTGTATGGAGCTCTCTACAACCACTTGAATCAATGGAATACAAAGAATTTCTAAGAAACCAAAAGATGTGAGACTTGAACAGAGATCTGGTAAGGTGAAGTGATCTAAAGACCAGCCATTTCTTCGCCCAACACATTGTAATCTTATCAACCCATCATGAATTCACTGTCCAGGACAATTTTCTAAAGACATACCCATGTTTAAATTGCTTATCTCCAGTACTGATGCAATGACCAAAGCATTGGCAAAGCGCACCTCTCCTGCCAGCAATGTGGCAGAACACCGGGGACATCCATTTCTGCCTTTAGACTCCATTTACCCACATGAAGTCCTTACAGCTCCACCCCAAGACTCCCACAGACTCAATCTATCTAGGAACAACCATCTACATTTGTATTTCTGGCATAGCTGTTTTTGTTTTTCTTTAAATATTTTTTAACTTAAAGGGACTTGAGCTTACTGATCTCCCTTATGTTGTCACAAAGATGACCATTACCTCATAGGTAATGGTTTTAGAACTCAGAATTCGGAAGACCATCTTAAGAGACCAAGCTGATAGCACAGGTAGGTAGGGTGTTTGCCTTGTACGCAGATGACCTAGGTTCTTATTCCTGACATCTCATACGGTCCCTTGAACCTGCCAAGTGTGATTTCTGAGCAAAAAGCTGACAGTTTCATTGCATATGTAGTTTCAAAACCCCTAACTATATCCACAGTCACAAATAAATTGATCAAGTGTTTTAGAAAAAGGGATCTGTGTATAATAGCGCTTCACCATTCCAAAGTAAATGCATTTTGAGGGGAAACCTGAAATCCCTCAGTAACTAATTATGGAGATTTGATAAAGGAATAGATGGTTTTGCATCTACGATTCCTCCCCTTTCTCAGAAAACAGTGGCCTGTAAAGAAACATGACCAAGACAGGCAGAATATATGCTCCAATGGAGTACACCTTTCATTTTTTTTTGTTTCTGAAAACCAGAGCTGTGTCTGTTTTGGGGTCATGCAGTAAGTACTTTCTGCTCTCTACTTAATGAGGCTGACAACATCATGAATCGGAAGACAGTAAAAAGAAATAGTGCACTTGACAAATTCTTCAGTTCTATAATCTAGATAAATAGGTAAACTGACATTGTAGATAAATAGAAAGCCTTTCTTTTTATCTAGATTTAAGTTTTAGGGGCCCGGAGAGATAGCACAGCGGCGATCCAGGACCAAAGGTGGTTGGTTCGAATCCCAGAGTCCCATGTGGTCCCCCGTGCCTGCCAGGAGCTATTTCTGAGCAGACAGTCAGGAGTAACCCCTGAGCACCGCCGGGTGTGGCCCAACCCCCCCCCCAAAAAAAAAACAAAACAAACAAAAAAAAAAGATTTAAGTTTTAACTATCTAATACAAGAACCAACACTCCTGACCAAAGTTTTATCAGAATTGTCAAAGGAGGGGGGGGGGGCATTTGTCCCTGTCTGCTTGGGTCCCAAGTAGTTTGAGAGATCTACTTGGACTTCTGGGTCCCAGCTGGTGATGCACCAAATGCTATACCTAGTTCAGTTCTTAGGGGTCACCCCATGCTCAGTGAGTGCTGGAGACAGAACTGGGCTTCATGTGTCTACAGAACCTCATGTATTCTACAGTAGAATACTTTGAGCATTCTGGTCATGTTTTAGACCTTCAGATTTTTTTTGTTTTTTACTCAATGGTCCCATTACTACTTATAATAAAGTTTATATAACAGTGAAAACCTTTTGAATATCTGTCAAAAAGTTTCTATATGTATTCATAAATATAAGATTTTTGTTTGTGTTTTTGGGCCACATCCAGCAGTGCTCAGGAGTTACTCCTGGCAGGCTCAGGGGTCCACATGTTATGTTGGGGATCGAAAATGGGTTGGCTGCGTGCCAGGCAAATGCCCTATCCATTGTGCTATTGCTTCGGCTCTAACATAGTTTATAAAATGATAAAAATATCAAATTTTTACCTTAAAAAAAAAACTCTCACTGCTTCTATCTACTTAATATATATATTATATATTATATATATAATATATATATATATATTTTGGTTCTTGGGCCACACCCAGTGACACTTAGGAGTCACTCCTGGCTCGGGTGACCATATGGAATGCTGGGGTATCGGAAGGAGGTCCATCCTGGGTCAGCCACCCTACCACCACACCATCGCTCCAGAATCTATCTACTTAATCTTATTTAAAAATCTAAATAGCATTCTAAATTTGTTAATATGTGGTAAAATTACTTTCAAGTAAAAATACTATTTTTTTCTTTTCTTTTAGATAAGAGGAAAAGTTTCTTCAAAATTTAACAGGGGGAAGTCCTTGCATCTATTCCATTCTTCTCTCCCCAAATATTGGATCAGTAAATTAAAAAAAATCTGTTTATTTTTATACTTTTAAAATGGCATTTATAGGGTCAATGAGGTAATTCAGTGATTAAGGCATTTGTCTTGCAAGCAGTTGATCCGTTGGCACTCTCTAAATATATTATTTTCTGTTAAGTAGAAAGCAAGAAATGACTAAGTTTGATTGCAGAAATACTAGAAAACTATTGTTCAAAATATTTCCATTAGCATTTTGAACATAAATGGGCATTCTATTCTTGAAATGAACATTTTTAAATATTCAAAGAAGGAAAAAGAAATTTAGAAGTAAACAACTATCTTCAATTTCAACAGTTTTTTTTTTTCAACATATCAGTATAACTGTTCTGCTATCACTTATTTCCTTTTCTAGTTTTCCTGTATTTCTGTATTTTAGTAGTGGGCTAAGCTGCTTCACTACATAATTTATCTATGAACATAAATTGTAAAAAGCAGGCTTAATTTGAAGGTACTGAGAAAGGGGAGGGAGAGGATAAAAAAGGGAGAGTCACACGCTCAAGATACGAGAGAAAGAGATAAGGGAGAGAGTAACATGTCACAGAGAAACCGAGATAGATCCGGTTCACAATCCAACATGAAAGTAGGGAAAAAATTCACATCTTAAGAAGGAAGATGTGGGCAACTTGCACAAGTGGGGACCATGTTCATGGGTCCAGAGAATGTGTACCAAATCATACGATTTCAGGAATGCCACCCAAGGTATTTGTGAGGACCTATTTTCCAGCTTTCAGACACACTGGAATAACAGAATTACTCTAGCCTTTATTATAAATAAGACACTTTTCATTTTGTGGCTTAAACTGACCATTTATTTATTTTTTGTTTTGTTTCAAGCTTTCCCCAGCACAGGAATGAAAGTGGGTTCAGCTATGTGCAAGGCAAGTGTTTTAAACTCTGTGCTTGCAATTCCTGTAATCACTAAGCTTATTTTTTTTATAAAGACAAATGTCACCAAGGGAATGCAAAGTGAACTAAAATTTGTCAGAGTATAAAAAGGACACAAAAATTTAAATGTTATGGTACAAAAGTCTAAGATAAACATTGTGGAGGCTCAGATGTGGAATACCCCATTCTATTAAGGCTACTATGGTACTGCCCAGTCAAGTGAATGCTTCGGATGTGCTCACATAAAGATACATAATACACTTCAGAGGTCAATTTCCTTGTCCTTTACAGCCTATTTCAGTCAAAAAAAAGGATAGTTTTATATGATTTGAAAGGAAGCAAGTTATGAATTTATAATTACTCTTACATTATGAAAATATCTAAGGAATTTGAAAACATTAAGAAGATGGAAGAGGGCCAGAATGATACTGCAGTAGGTAAGCTCTCGCCTTGCATGTGGCAGGCCCAGGTATGATGCCCGACATCCCATGTGTGCTCTGCCATGTCAAAAGTGATTACTGAGTGCACAGACAGAAATAATCCCAAGCACTGCCAGTGTGGGTCAGAAGCCTCCTCTCCCATACCACCAAAAAATCAAATAATGAAAGAAAACAGAGGCTGGGCCCACTTTCACTGCATGTTCATGTAACAGACTGTTACACGGAAGACTACCAACTACTGTTATTCTATTTATACTCCTAAAGCTACTCTTTCATATATCAGAATCAGTGCAATCTGGTAATCACACTGTGAAAAACTATGCTTGCTACGTCTTATCACATTCGTTTGCAGCCAGGATAAAGCCACTATCTCATGGTACAACAGCCTAAAAGTGTTATAACGTATAGTATCTAATGGCTACTATGATGCCTGTGCTACACCATTATCACACAATTTATATCTCTTTGGGGGAAAGGGAGTACACCTGACTGTGTTCTTGGTCTATTCCCAGCTCTAAACTCTGAGGTCACCCTAGCAGAGCTTGGGGAACCGCAAATGCCAGGGCTCTAACTTGGGCCTCCATGGCACGCACACAGTTCACTGAGCTATGAATCTGACCCCCATATTCTACATTTCATGCAGGATGCAGCTGTGGCATTGTATCCTATAATCTTCATCTTAAAAGTACCCATATATTCTTTGATGCTGTATTCTTTGATGTTTGCAAAAAAACAGATCTTTGTAGTACTCAATCCTCTATTCAGGTTATAATACAGGGTTAACTGCACTAACTCATAGACACTCACAGGCAGAGGTTGATGTGTGCTTTATACAAACCTCTGTTGAGTTACAAGGTGGAAAGTCACAAGACGCTGAGTTATATGCAGAAGGGGAGAGACAAGGGCAGAGGGTTCTGGGGCAGGGACTGGTGGTGGGCAAAATAAAGCTGACCTTTTTCCTTCCATGTTAAAACTAAAGACTGATGATGAAAACAAGTAAATGCCAGGCGCTTAAAAGACTAATTCTACCAAACATACTTTATTAGAGTGTTACATGTGCTCTAGAGCTGTACCAGTCTACTGGGCAACCCAAAGCTGCATGTGTCAACGGAAATCCAATGCCTCAGTCTCCAAAATCATAATCGCTCAACAGATACATATGTGGTCAATGGATCCTGCTGGACAGAGAGAATATTCCCATCTCGAAAGACAAGGTGTTGCTCTAAAAGGTTTCAAACTACATGAGACATAAGTTTAATGATTCTGTCTAGCAGTATGGCCATGTTTTTTTAAAATGTTGTAACTCAATACCATGATAGAAAACAAGTATCTAGTACCAAGAATATGAACACACATACACGTGAGCATATATACCCATCATGCAACACCCACCTACACACATCAGAGGCTCATATATACATATACACACATACAGAGCACATATCATATATACTTATAGGCTTGGTGGGCACTACAAAGATCTGTTTTTTGCAAACATCAAAGAATAAAACTACTATATTTTGCAAACAATATGTATCTATATATAGATATAAATGAACTAAACTTTAAATGACACAGACATTTGCATATTGGTAACAAAAAGTTGGAAAAATACTTTCATGATTATATATGTGGCTATTTCCTCCTGCAAAAGATGGTGATTTTTTTTAAATCAAGAATTGAAATTGTTTCAATTCAATTTTACTTCAGTAAATTTGTCCTGTGATGATTATTCCCCTCAGAAAAAGATCAGACTGACACATTAATTATTTTTCCTTCTTTGGCCACACCCAGAAGTGCTTACAGGCTACTCCTGGTAGTGTTCAGGGGACTACAGGTAGCAATAGGGATTGAACCTGAGACTCCTTCATGCAAAGCATGTGGTCTAGCGCCCATTGAGCTATCTCTCAAATACAAAGTTGGCTGCAAATACTGTGTTTTGCTTTGTTTGTGGAGGGGAGCAGGTAGTGGGTCTTTGGGACACATTTGGCAGTGCTCAGAGGTTATATTCTTGGCTTTGGTTCATGAGTGACCCCAGCAGTACCTGAGGGTGCAGGAGATTAAAACTGAGGTTGGTAGAAAGTCTTAACCACTGTACCGGCTCTCCAGACCCAAAATATTGTGTTTTAAAGATAGATCCTTGGGTACATTGGGTCTTTTTTTTGGAAGGTGGGGTCACACCTGGCGGTGTTCAGGGGTTACACATGGCTCTTTACTCTGAAGTCACCCCTGGCAGGTTTGGGGAACCATAGGGGGTGCCAGGATTCAAACTGTAGTCTGTTCTGTGTTGGCCATGTGCAAGGTAAACAAACACCTTACTAGCTGTGCTAAACTCCAGCCTCAGTAAATATGATCATTTTTAAATTTTATTTTATTTTTATATTTTGTTGATTAATTGTTAGACTTTCTCTTATTATGTTTAACTATTTACTCTCCTTACACAAAGAATACACCATCTTGATTATCATAGCTTACTAATTTCTTATATGAAGCCAAACAGTCTTTTTTTTTCCCCTTGTAATTTTTACTTTAAAACTGTTCTCAGTTTCCTGAGAATACCTTTCAATGAACACACTGCCCCTCACAGTGAACATAACCACAGTGAGGGAACCTTAGTGTGGTCTACACACACATCACTGAGGAGCTAAGTCAATGCACATACCTTCTTTTTCTTTTTGTTCCAAGATAGCAGGGATCAAACCCACAAAAGGTGAGCATTTCATCACCGAACCACATAGTTTCCTGTGAGGTACCCTCTCAATTTAAGCTTTTTGAACTGTGGGTTACAACCCCATTTGGGGTCATGTAACTGACTGTGGGAAGAAATGTTTGAAAAATCTTTAAAATCCATTAAATATATTTCTTATAAAAATGTTCTGGTTGTATAACTATTTTATGTCTGTATAAATCCAGAGTTACCAGAAACAAACAAGTGGGGCCAGAGTGATAGCACAGTGGTAGAGATAGCACAGCTGCCTTGCATGCAGCTGACCCAGGAAGGACCTTGGTTCGATCCTTGGCATCCCATATGGTCCCCTGAGTCAGGAGATATTTCTGAGTGCAGGGTCAGGAGTAAGTAACCCCTGAGTGTCAATGGGTGTAGCCCAAAAACCAAAAATAAATAAACTAGTTACATCCAGGAGAGAATGCAAGCTACACAGACACAAGTGAGGTCCATGTACACACAAGAAAGAGTCCTGTGAAAATATTCTCCTACTAAGTCATAGATAGCATCACTGTAGCTTTTTTTCCTTTCTTCTCAAAATTATTAAATGTAAGGAAAAAAAAAACCCAATTCCTTTTTATTGTTTTTTTAAATGAGTGCTCTTAGTATGAACAACTTTGTAATTATGGTGTTATAAAAATAAAAATAAACTAATAAATGGAAATACCATCTAAAAATATGAGTGTTCTCAGAAACAAAAGTGTGACATAGAACATTACTTGAGTCTTTCAAAGCAAAACACTAACCCGATAGTTAGAGGCTACCTTCGCAGTGTTTTTCTTTTCTTTTTCTTTTTTTTTTTTTTTCGGTTTTTGGGCCACACCCGGTGACGCTCAAGGGTTACTCCTGGCTATTCGCTCAGAAGTCGCTCCTGGCAGGCACAGGGGACCATATGGGGAACCGGGTGATCGAACCGCTGTCTGTCCTAGGTTAGCGCTGGCACCTTATCTCCAGCGCCACTGCCTGGCCCCAAATGTGTTTTTATTTTCACTGTTCACTTTAGTACCAATTCCTCAGACCTGGGATGTGTGTGAGCTCTCCCATTGAGCCACTTCATAGAACCTGTCTGAGGCTGATTTTCAGTAACAATCTACTATGTCTATAAAATAAGGATTTATTTTTGTAGAAGGCAACATATTCCAAAAACAAAATTCCTCAGAGTTGTAAAACTCTTAAGTTCTATTATAAGACTGATAAAATTATCTTAGAGTGAGAAAATATTTTGGAAACAGATATAAGAGCTAGGCTGCTATCCCAAACGAAATCTAAGATAATTAACCAAACAGTAATATAATATGAGCTTAAGCTGCCTGTATCGTTTTTGTTTGGTGTGGGTTTTGTTGGTTTCTCTTTGACCACACCAATAAGTGTCACATTAGCTGTACGATTGCTCCAGCCCCCAAGATGCCTGTCTTGAACTAAATCATATTTAACAGTGGGGCTGGAGCAATAGCACAGTGGTAGGAACAACCTCTGAGAACTGCCGGGTGTGGCCCCCAAAAATCATATTTATCTGAGAAAAATTATTCTGATTAGATGACTTCAACTCTGTAAGGGACAGAAGCAAAACCAAAGTCTTCAGGTCATGAGAGTACAAGAAATGTTTTATTTTCAAAATTAGTGCATAATGACAGGAGCCCTTACGATATTTTCACCTACACTGAAATTTGGCTCTGGCGAAGGGGATAGTATAGGTAGGCATGATTCACAAACAGAAAAACACAAATCAACCAAGACCTGTGAAAAGGCTTAACAATTTCAAGGTTCTTCTCTCTCCCAGGAAAGGAATTTGTTACCTTTCTTGAAGGGGACAAAGAGCAGAGCAGCTCTGACGCCATCTCTGGGTGTTGGAAAGCTCAGATGAAGCCCATCACCCAAGCAGGCCTGACATGGGCATTGAACTTGATCAAGAATATAGCTCATACAATTTCTCTCTTTGTTTTTAATTGGGGGGGGTGGCACACCCGTTTGATGCTCAGGGGTTACTCCTGGCTAAGCCCTCAGAAATTGCCGCTGGCTTGGGGGAACCATATGGGACGACTGGGAATCGAACCTCGGTCCTTCCTTGGCTAGTGCTTGCAAGAGACACCTTACCTCTAGTGCCACCTCTCCGGCCCCAAACTTTTTTTTTTTGTTTACTTGGGTTTTTTTGGGCGACACTTGGCAGTGCTCAGGGGTTATTCCTGGCTCCAGACTCAGAAATCGCTCCTGGCAGGCATGGGGACCATATGGGATGCTGGGATTTGAACCAATGACCTTCTGTATGCAAGGCAAATGCCTTACCTCCATGCTATCTCTAGCCCCTCATACAATCTCTTAACATGACCCAAAACAGTGACTTTTCATGGACTCATTCCAGTGGCATGATTATATAATTATATGAGAATCTAAACTAACAAATACAAAAAGAAAATCAGGTACCTAAAGGAAAAAAAATAGAAGAGGATGGGGCCAGGTGGTGGTGCTGCAGGTAAGGTGCCTGCCTTACCGCGCTAGTCTTGGACGGACCACGGTTCGATCCCCCGGTTCCCATATTGTCCCCCGTGCCTGCCAGGAGCGACTTCTGAGCGCATAGCCAGGAGTAACCCCTGAGCGTCACGTGGTGTGGCCCAAAAACCAAAAAAAAAAAAAAAAAAAAATAGAAGAGGAAAACAAAATTCCACTCTTACTGTGAACCAACAATTCTCTGAAATTAAAACAAATCAGTATAAAATGAATGTGTATATAAAAACAGAATGCAGGGGCCTAAGAGACAGTATAGTGGACAGGGTGCTTGCTTTGCACACAGCCAACATGGGTTCCATCCACATGGTCCCTGCAAAGCTGCCAGAAGTAAACCCTCAACATAGTCAAGCATAAGTAAGTTTCGATCACTACCAGGTATAGGCCAAAGACAAACAACAAAAGAAACCTGACATCTAACAGAGAATTCTGGAGAAAGATGTATTAATAGTGAAAACCACTTTCTTCAAAAGTGTGATTTTCAACCTCTATTCTTCATATAAGTAAAATAAAGTATCTAAAAAACAGGCTTTAACCATTCACATTGACCATTCACATTGCTTTTGCTTAAATTCTTTACCAAGAAAATAAGGACTAACATAAAATTACACATTCACAGGCCACATACACATGTAAAGACACAAGTATTCCAGTGTTTCCAGTTCTACAGTTCATATAATTTCAGTGATTCTCTGACCCTTTGCCCTTTAATCTGTCTTTACTGGCTTAATGCTTCATTTATAAAACCTCATTAACTCTTTATTCCTCAACAGTTACCAGAAAACAGAATATAAATATTTAAGATGTACAATTCATGTACTAACATATGAAATGTTAATGCAGTTCCCATACCACTGGCAATACAAATTTCTTAAAGATAACATAAACTCTTCTAGACCTCAGAAAGCAAGTTCTGCAACTGGATGCTTAAACTAGTACAAGCCATTTAGACTCAAGAATTTATCATTTACTCAGCATTTAGACATCTGATCAGTCATAATTATTATCATATAAATGCTATTACAAGTTTGTTTCTCAACTGATGAACTGTATAATAATACAAAACTGTTGCTAAAATGGAAAAACTTGCCAGTATTTACACCGTTTTGATCATTATGCTGGTAAAAAAAACTTTTGACTATCAAATACAACAAAACATTCACATATCCATGAATAATGGGGTAATTTGCATAGCTCCAAATAAGCAGCTTAATAATAAGTACAAAACAACAGCAATTCCAAATAAGTCCTATTAGATCACCATCAATGCCATCTGTAATGTAGGATGTAATGTAGGACACACACGCACACTTTGCAGTCAACAAGCATCACACACCTATAGTATACTCACACACACACTCTCAGTCAATAAGCAAAGCCACATATACTCATCATTGTAAAAAATGAATAAAAATAACTGTGGAAGTACCCATTTTACCTACCAGACTATTTCATTTTGCTTTAAATAATTAGAATACTTTATATACAACTGTTCCATTCTTCCACCCTCCAAATAGAATGAATACAAGCGAGATATAAACTAACCCGTTATATGACAAAAATCAAGGCAATGTTACAGGAATATAAAATAGGCAGTAGATTCAGAGGGTTTCCAACAATGTGCCTTTTGCTAAGTGGGCTTCTGAATGGCATAAATTGTGATAAATTGTGCAGGTTAGTAAGAAAGGAGTAACTGAATAGAGGTTGGTACAGTGTTTCTTGATCCCATTGTGTCCATTGAAGTACACACAATCCAGAGGCAAGTGTGAAATAAGGGAAGGAAGTATATTTTTATGTAGTTAGGACTTTCTAAAATCCATACCCTGGCGATGTAACATGCTCTGTGGTACCCATTTATGAGTGCTCTGTGTTTGTTTGCCATCACCCCCACCCTCCAGAACTTTTATCTGAGCACTCTACCACTCCTGGCAAGACAATCTGGGACACCTCTGTGAAGCTAAGATCAGTGAATTCCAACCCTCTGACCAGCACATGAAAGCTCATAGGTACTCACCCTGCAAACTGGGCACTGCCAGTGACTACTGCTGTCTCTAAGCCTGTACTCATCAGACAAACACTTGGAATGATACACACGAAAACACAGGTCACATATCAACACCTCTCCAGGCAAATGGCATTCAAAACAATACCAGTCATGATTTTCTGTTTCCCAGTCCTACAAAAAATACAAAATAATTTCGTATGACATTTTGTCAGTATCTGCAATGGCTAAGAACAAAATTGAACTAAAGTCCATCAGAAGTTAGGCATTATAAACAATTGAAGACATTTACTGTGTTAAACAAGAGGGAAAAATACCCAAAAAAGTGCATCTTTAAATGTGCAATTCTTTCTGAAACAGTATTAATATTCAGAAATAAGGTGAGCTGAGAGCAAAAACCAGTCCAAATGAATCATGCCAAAGCCAATCCCAGTACTAACATTGTCTTTCATTTTAAGAAAAGATCTATGGGATGATTTCTTCAGAAAACCGAACATTCCAAAGCAACATCTACATTTCATATTTCAAACAAACCTCTGATTTGTTCTGCCTTTTTTTTTTTGAACTATCTATCTCTATAGTAAGTACTTAGCATACTGTGGGAACACAGAGAATCATAATAAATGTGATGCTCACTATTCTTATCTTCTTGTCCATGGCATTAAATGCTTTACTGAAAATAACCATTAACCAGAATGTTCTTGTTCTGACAGGCTGTCAACTTTTCAGAATTTGCTGAATTTGGAAAAATAAAGAAAAATGTGAAACTATAGATTAAATCACATTCTCTAAATGACAGTACATTAGTGTATATGTGTGTGTAGAGAGGAGGCTGATTTTCTACTTGGAATCTTATCTAGGAGTAAAAGAAAAAGATAACTGCAAGATTATGGTTTTCATTTCTTGTTATATTTTGGAGGGGTTACATACAAGTCAATACCATCTAAAGATAAACAGGAAAATATATATTAAAATTTCTCTTAGAATTCATTTCTTATTGATATCACTTGGCTTTTACAGAAAACACCTGTAAGAGTGATGGACAGATTCTCAACCATTTGTACTCGTGAAAACTAGATAAATCAGGGTCAAATCCATGTTAGTGTTATCAAAGCACTGCTTGTGGAGTTCTCAAAATTTCATGGGGGCTCTACCAACATTTTTCATTTTATGAATCGCTTTCTATGACTCCAAGGTTGAGCAGCTTTCTTCTTGGCTCTAGTATCAGGATCTGCCCCCAACAAATGGGCTTCAGGAGAGTACAAAAGGCTCACATGGATTACTGCGTGAGCAGAGAAATTCAATCCATTCTCCCTGAGGGAAGTAATAGCTAATCGTCCAAAAACGTACCTTTCCCAATTTACGTCCAGCATCAAGGCAGGAGTACATCAGTAAATACTACAAAGATGGAACTTTTGGGTTTGATTTTTATTAAGATATTGGTAGTCTTCAGAGACCAAAGTTATAAAGAGCATGACCATTTTCAGTATTTGCTACAGATATCTAGCCCCTGATAACTTACTTTAAAAATTTCAGACAAAATACTTGAAAAAAATTATATGGTAAAACTTGGACATATAAACCTAATCTAATCTGTAGACAGTAGGGAAAAAGGTCCCAAAAAGGTGGACAAGAGATACTGACAATGCAGAGACCCACTTAAATTTAGTGCTCAAATGGACTCAAACAGGTGCTAGTGTGTCTGCCCTCACACACATTGCTAAGTTTTTTATTTATTTATTTATTTATTTTGGTTTTTGGGTCACACCCAGCAGCGCTCAGGGGTTTCTCCTGGCTCTACACTCAGAAATCGCCCCTGGCAGGCACAGGGGACTATATGGGATGCCGGAATTCGAACCAACATCCTTCTGCATGAAAGGGAAACACCTTACCTCTATGGCCCAAGTTTTTGATTTTTGAGCCACACCATGTGACACTCAGGGGTTACTCCTGGCTACGTGCTCAGAAACCGTTTCTGGCTTGGGGGACCGTATGGGATACAGGGGAGCAAACTGCAGTTTGTCCTGGGTCAGCCATGGGCAAGGCAAACGCCATACTGCTGCACTATCACAGCATTAAGTTTTTTTGGTTTTTGGGCCACACCCAGTGACGCTCAGGGGTTACTCCTGGCTATTCGCTCAGAAGTTGCTCCTGGCAGGCACGGGGGACCATATGGGGAACCGGGGGATCGA
>PVKC010016034.1:0-20961 GCA_004027635.1 Crocidura indochinensis
CTCAAAAATATGAAAAATGAACTCTCATATGATCCAGCAATATCACTACTAGGGATATTCCCTAGGAACACAAAAATGCCCTCTGTACTCCTATATTCATTGCAGCACTATTTACAACAGTCAAAAACTGGAAACAACTCAGATACCCGACAGCAGATGATTGGCTAAAGAAACTGCGGTATATTCACACAACGGAATATGACAAGCTATTAGATAAAAATTAAATCATGAAATTTTCCTATACAAGGAAGGACATGGAGACTATTATACTGAGTGAAATGAGTCAGAAGGAGAGAGATAGACAGAGAATAGTCTCACTCATCTGTGGAATTTAAGACAAATAAAGGACAGTGTGGTAATAAAACCCAGAGACAATAGAGATAAGGGCCAGAAAGACCAGCCCATGATATGAGATCTACCATAATGAGTGTAAGCACAATTAAGGAAATAACAGAACCAACAACTACGTAACAATGATATGAGAAAGGAAAATAGAATGCCTGTCTCTAAGACAGGTAAGGAGTGGGGGAATAGGGAAATGGGGAACATTGGTGGCGGGAAAGTTACACTGGTAAAAGGTGGTATATAGTTGATGACTGAAACCTAACTATGAACTTTTTTTTGTAATCATGGTGCTTAAGTAAAGAAATTATTATTAAAAAGAAAGAAAGAAAGAAAGAAACCAAGTCTTCTGGTTCATCTATGTACAACTGGGGATATAGTAAACCTGGCTTAAAGGCACAACATTTAAGCTTTGTTGAAGTGACATGATCTCTATTCCTAGAACAAATATCTCAAACACGTGGATATAGATAGCTTAAAATTTAAAAAAAATCTAGAAATAATGAATTAAAGAAAAGGGAGGAGGGGGGAATGAAGGTTCAGAAGAGAGAGGGAGATGGACTGGGGAAAGAAAAAGTAAGAAACACATTAATATTACTATTGGAATTTATTGACTCTTCTTATTAGCTGCAGCCTTTTCTCTGTTGCAGAATAAATTGTTTTTCTATTGGAGAAGTTCAGTATATTATGATAAAGCAGTAAAGAACATTTAAAAAAGTAAAGCTACAAATCTCTATTCATCATTAAAAGAAAAATGAAGGTACTCAACTACATTTTTCTTAATTTAAATATGTCCTTTAAATATGTAAATAAGTGACTTGAATTAGTTTTCACTTTTTGTTGTTGTTGTTGTTGTTGTTTTCTGGGCCACACACATGGCTCTCAGGGGTTACTCCTGGGTCTGTACTCAGAAAACACTCCTGGCAGGCTTAGGGGACTATATGGGATGCTTGGGATTGAACTTGAGTTGGTCACATGTGCAAAGCAAATGCCCTTCCCACTGTGTTATTGCTGCAGTCCCATGAGTTAGTTTTAAAAGCAG
Source organism: Crocidura indochinensis (assembly GCA_004027635.1). Lineage (NCBI taxonomy): Eukaryota > Metazoa > Chordata > Mammalia > Eulipotyphla > Soricidae > Crocidura > Crocidura indochinensis. The sequence continues at coordinate 1,385 of PVKC010016034.1, forward strand.
TCTTCATCACTTTGAGGTTGATAAAACATGACAAATAAAAGGGTATAAAATGCTTAATGACTCATATGAAAAAGAAACAATTTGATATGTCATGGTCATCTATTACCTTGGATGTTAGCGACATCCTAATAATGTGCTATTTTTCTTCTTGATTCAACTTTCAAAAGAAAAGGGCCTCAACACTGAGTAGTCTAAAGTAACAACATCTCCATTCTACTTTCTCTCTATCTCTCTTCTTCTTCTTCTTCTTTTTTTTGTTTTTTGTTTTTTGGGTCACACCCGGTGTTGCTCAGGGGTTACTCCTGGCTATGCACTCAGAAATCACTCCTGGCTTGGGGGGCCATATGGGATGCTGGGGATTTGAACTGCGGTCCATCCTAAATCATCGTGCAAAGCAAATGTCCTACTATTACGCCACCACTCCAGTCCATCATTCTACTTTTGAAAAGCTTCTCTTGTGATTTTATCAGTCTTGACCCACATCTTGGAGAACATTGGGAGTATTTGTTTCTACCTACCTTCTGAAAAATGCTTTTCATATATACCTACTAAGTGAACAGACTTCTCTGCAATGATGGGTATCTCACTGAAAGTCTCCAATCTTCCTATCCTTATCTGAGGAACAGTTTAGGATTCATGAGAGCAGAGGCAACAGAGAAGTGGTTTTGCTTAGAGTACTTCACTTCTCTTGCACAATACAATAACTGCAGAGTAATCTGTGACAAATCACTTACACATGAAGAAGCTGTTGACAGCCCACGAACACCAATTTCACCTTTCTGAGTGGCAAATACCTTCTCAGTTAGTCTTTGATTATCACCATAAAATCTTAGGGTGTAGAACATTGTTACACATATCTGAGGTCCCCCTAAACATAGCTTCCACCTCTTTGATTATTAAGGGGCCACCAAAGGTACAAATGTAAAAATAAGGAGTGAAAGTAGATCCAAGCCTATTTTTGCATCAAAAGCAGATGGGAATTTTCCAAGTTTTCAGGTTTCCAGATTCACTCCCTCTCAGCATTTAAAATCAGTGTCTCTTTCTTGCTCCATATACCACCTGCTTACACTAGTCTTTGGGCTTATGTTTGGGAAGCACTCATCCAACCGCATTACAAGTACAAGACTTTCCCAGAAAGTAAATCTGTTTCATCTAGAACTCTAAGCCCAGTACATATTTCTAGGAAGAGGTTTTCTGTGGAAGTTATTCATTTTAACTTGGCTATAGTGGCTGTTGCTTATAACCACATAAAATTGAATTCACAACTGTAATCAGACTTGTGAAGATGGAAATTTTTTACTTCTTTTTTATGGTATATACTGTTTGATGAATCAAAGTCAAAGCAGAACTTATCTTTATAACCAATGACTATTAGTCACTAGAACAATTAATATGTCTATGACTTTTGGCGTTGGGGACACTACACCAAACACTGGATATATCCAAAATAGTTGTGGTTAACCCACTGAACTGGAATAGTTTTTCATGAAAAAAATAACAGAAACATGCCTTTGACTGAAGAATTTATTTTGTTTCTTCTTTATGGAAAGATAACTCCAAATCTTGCCCCTTTGGATAACATGGTTTTACGGACATTCCAATCCATTTTTGTTAAACCAATGAAAACAGCAGAAATGGGAGGTGTGGGGGTTTATTTCCCTGTATTAATTTGTTGGCAGAGATTTTTGTTCAAATCCTGCACTGAACTAGAATCTTTTCCAACACTCTTTAGAGGTCAGTAAAAATGTTTGTTTGAATAAAAGTTTCAGATTTGTAAAGCATTTTTGCTTGATTATTTAAGATATTTCATATACCACCCATATCTTTAACTCAGAATCAGAAGTAGTCATACAGCACCATAAAATATAAATAAAAATATCTACAGTTTTTGGGAAATTTGTAAAGTTTGTTTTTAGATTAACACAGTCAATGAACCAGCCAAAAGTGGATGAAGATTCATCTGGCATATTATATAATCTCAGTTCCAAAATTAGAGACTGCCATTTTTTCAGACAATTTCTATGGAGGACTTCTATGAAACAGAAATCCCTAAACTTGGGGATTTTTTAGATTGCCAATGAATAGTTTCCATAGCTAAGGAACTCTGATGGATAATAACATATATCAGATAATTCCAAAGTTATTGAACAATTCATTAAATAATGCAATCAGAACGTACAAAAAATGACACATGACTTGGACCTTATATGCACATAGGAGTTCTCTAGGTAAGGAAGGAAAGGACATTTTCATAACACACACACACACACACACACACACACACGGTACTGGACACAAAGAGAAGTCTCTGAGAAAAGCAAGGTCAGTAGTGATGAGTATAATTAATAAAGGAGAAGGGTAAAAAGTCCCATAAAAGGAGAGGAGAGAGAAAAGTCTCAAAAGAGAGAAAAGTCTCCCTGGAGTTGTACTTGACAGAATTTCATTGGATGAGAATGACAAAACTAAATATCAGGCAAGGAGGTAAGAGGGAGAAGAACTTTTTTTGAAAATTAATCCTCAGCTTTTTATTTCTGTTTTTTTTCCCTTTTTATCACTATATTCCTCTTGGTTACAAAGATCCCTTTCTGGCTTTCTTACTTTTACTCATTTGGTTTATATTTTTGCTTATTTGTGAGATTTGGGAATTCAGTCAATGATGCTCAGGATTTGCACCCACCCTGGTGCATAAGGGTTGTTTCCAGCAGTTCTCAGAACACAATGCATCACCAAGGATAAAACTTAGGGATCCTACATATGAAGCATGAGCTCTCACCCTTTGAACCATTCTTGTGGTCCTCCTGATTATATTTCTTTTCACACTCCTATCCTTTAAGAATCATGCAATTTGCTACAATATGAATGGAATTGGAATATATCATGCTACATAAAGTAAGCCAGAGGAGGATAACTACAGGATGCTATCACTTACTTATATGTGGTATTTAGCATAACTGCATGAGGGAATACAATAGTTTAAATGGAGGTTGCCTAGAATACTCTTGGCTCCAGAGTATAGTGAGAAGAAAAGAAATAGAGTGAAGGCAGAGAAAGACAGATGTGAAATAATTGTGGACAGGGATCAAGGGATTCAGGACCATTGGTGGTGTCAAATATCCAAAGCACAGAGTCAACATCACTAAAATTATGAAATCCAGATTTAATAGCCAAACTTAAAAAGGTACCTATTAAGATGTTAGGCTGGAGGGGAAGGTATGTAGTGAAATCAGGGAACATTGGTGGAGGGAGGTTGATACTGGTGCTAAAACATTGTAGGTCTAAAACTCAACTATGGATAATTTTGTAAATCATAGTGCCTTAAATAAAAACTTTAAAGAACTGAAATATCACAACTATAATCATAGGCCCTTGTCACCACCAAGAAGGCCCTAAATTGCAAGAGTTCAAATCACAAGCAGAAGCTCCTGATATAGCGGGTGCCTATTGCTCAGCTCCATTCAGTAGTAACAACAGCAAAAAAAATTGTCTATTTCACGATGTCATTCACACCCTCCATATGCATCTTGCTCTAGACTTATCTATGAAGATAAAAACTTCTCTATAATAAAGTTGTATTTTATCATTCTATTTCATGGTAGATGAAACTCAGGCTGAAGTTGAAAAAACAGTCCATAGCTTGCTCTGGGGCAAAAGACAAAGGAATTATCCTACCTCTTATCTCCGTAACATCAGACTTTGGTACAAAATTTCTAAGTATACATTCCTTCCTCTGAAAATGGGAATAATCAGTCCTCTCCTTCCTGAGATCACTATGGATAATTTTGTAAATCATAGTGCCTTAAATAAAAACTTCAAATACAAATAAGAAGTTGAAATAAAGACAGGCTCTTTTTTGTTTTGTTTTTTGGTTTTTTTTGGGGGGGAAGTATAATTTTGATAAAGTAAAGCTTAACTTGTCTATGTGCCTTGCAAGAGAACCAGGTGATTTTAGAATCCTATACACAGGTGAGGATTTCCTCTGCAGCTTTTGAAGAAGCTACAGGCAGAGCTTTTAAGGTGTTACTAAGCAATACCACATATCTATTCCCATTGTTGACAAAACCAAAGGCTCAAACGGGGTCCTTGCAGCCACTTAAGAGCTGGATGTCTTGCTTAAGGAAAACATGTTCCTGGTTCCTATGCAAAGAATTACTTCTGCCACCGATGATTTTCTACATACTTCTCCCTATTACTAATAACCCAGGAGGAAGAATATGACTGTGGCTGGGACACAGATAGGGATCAGGATATTCACATGCTAGTTAGGAGCATTATGGGGAAGAGAGCTCAAGCAAACAATCAGAAGTAAGGAAGAGGACTTCCATTCTGCCTGGCCGGGTGGAATAAGTGTCTAAGTGGAGCAGCATTTTGTCCAGCTGGGGAAAGGCCAAAACTAATTTAACCTTTGGTCAAATGGTTGGGAGTTAGCTAGTTTCCTTTTTCCTCTTACATCACTCCCAGAGATTCAGACAAAAATAACATGATCCCGATTACACGACATTATGGGCTCTGAAAATACACCAGGGAGGATAGTGTTGAAACCCCTCAGAGACAAATTAATCCTAGCAAAGCCACAGCTGTAAGAATGATACAAACAGGAGAAACAACAGCATATTGGTTCCAGGCTTGTTTAAGAGTTTGTTTTAATGCAAAAAAGAGTTAGAAACAGTAATTTGGGAATATTTCTGTTACTTTTAGATGACACTTTATGAAACACTCATTAATCCTCTATGTGCTCCAATTTGCTGTTTGGCACAGTTTTTGGATTTTATTCAAAAAAATTGATTTTGTTTTAATCCTAATTATTTAAAGGTGAAATTAATGCAGTGAGAAAGCACTGACTTCAGCCACAGATCTTCTATTTAGGAACCCAAGGTGTTGGGTTGCCCCTGTCTTGGGCCTAAGCTGGTATTCAGGGGTTGGACACCTGCTCTCTTACCCCTACCCCCTGGGATAATTGTGTCCAGAACAGAGTGTTTTTTGAAAGCCCAGCTTGTAGCCCCTGGAGGACAATCTGCAGAATTTGTATGCGCCATTGACATATGAAAATCAAAATATTTCCTCTCCCTGGGACACAATCGCCCTCTACACACCCAACTACTTTGCAATTGGGCATTACTTAGAGACCCAAAATGAACCTTAGAATAGAAATCTCACAGCCAGAACTGAATTCAACTGCAAGGAGCATACTTTTGGGATGTAAGAAAATGAATTGTAGTGGTTCACAATCTGCAGGAATCCAAATTCAGCTCAGTCTATTGCCACAGTGTAACCTTGGCACATTTTGTTTGTGCCTCACTGCCTCAACTAAAAATATACAGGTAATGGGAGCATCGGTGACTGTCATGACAGAAGAGAACTAAGAGAACCAAGAGAACTAAGAGGCGACACATTATTTGCATATATAAGACGTGGATTCTATTCCTAACACCACAAATTAAAAGCCCTAGGGTTGAATGAACAAACCTAGTTAACAATGGACCCATCTTCCCCCAGAGAACATGTAAATTTCCTAGGGTTCCATAAAGGTAAAAGGAATGAACTCCTGGGGAAGAAGAGAAATACAATTAAAAAAAATAGAAATTACAAATTCCAGAACATAAAAGAATATGTGATGGATAGACATGGAAACTATTGTACTGAGTGAAATAAGTCAGAGGGAGAGAGATAGACACAGAATAGTCTCACTCATCTGTGGAATTTAAGAAAAGTAAAAAACAATATGGTAATAATACCCAGAGACATTAGAGATAATAGAGATGAGAACTGGAAGGACCAGTCCATAATATGACGCTTACCACAAAGAGTGATGAGTGCAGTTAGAAAATAACTATGTTAACAACTATCATGACAATGATAGTGAGTGAAATAAATAGAATGTCTGTCTCAAAGACAGGTAAGCGGTGGAGGAGGAGGAAGATGGGGGCCATTGTTGGCTGGAAAATTGCAATGGTGAAGGGGTTTCATGACAGAAACCCAACGACAAACATGTTTGTAATCATGTTACTTAAATATTATTAGAAATTTAAAAATATTTAAAAAAACACACATATCTTCAGGTCCAGAAGAAACATACCCACAAAATAAATCCTGTCATTCAGAAGTCTTCTTCATTGGAATTTTCTTTAAAAAAAAATATGTGAAGTTTGGAACTTCTATTTCCAGCTTTATTCTATTTGCCCATCCAGACACTCATCCATCCATCCAACCATTGATAGATAAATCAGTTAATACATCCATGCACTAATCCATCCATCTACTCATCCACCCAATTATCCATACATCAATTGATCCATCCATCTTTATTTAATCTGTGCTTTGTTTATACTGTGTAAAATCTGGTCCATACAGGATAGATATCTAATAAAATTTAAACCTAATGGTAGAGTCATATTTAAAACACAACCACATAAGTACATAAGTTATAATGGTGTGGAGTTTTTTGTTTTTTGTTTTGGGTCACATCCGGTGGCACTCAGTGGATACTCCTAGCTCTATGCTCGCTCCTGGCAGGCATGGGGCACCATATAGGATGCCAGGATTTGAACCATTGTTCATCCTGAATCGGCTTGTGCAAGGCAAATGCCCTACTGCTGTGCTATCTTTCCGGCCCCATAATAGTGTGATTTTTTTTAGCGAAATTAAAAATAGAGTGTTCTAGAGGGCTGGAGAAATAGTATGGTGGACACGGTGCTTGTCCAGCATGTGAAAATCCTGGGTTCAATCCTCAGCATTTCTTATAGTCCCCTGAGCCTGCCAAGAGTAATTCCTGAGCTCAGAGCCAGAAATGAGCTTTCAATTATACCCCCAAACCCAAAACAAATAGGGAAAATGGGAGATCTACTTTAGTTTGGGGTTCAGGAATGCCCAATATGACAAACATGAGTCTAAGAAGTTGGAGTTAGATCTTTTTTTCCTAAAGTATCTCCTAAATCAGTCAACAGCCTCTTTCCACCAGCTCTGGCCCTCTTTGACTTTGACATTGTAAACTACTTTCTCCAGCCCCAATTTAATTGCAATATATAGCTTCACTGGAGAATAGGAATCCAATTAGTGTAAGACCTACTTATTTACATGAAAAAACTCCATCAAGGTAGGGATGGGTGTACCTAGCTTTCTGTTACATGGTAGCTGAGTATGAAAACATAATTCCTTGATCCTCTCTCTTTTCCTGAGCACTCTGATGTCTGGCTTCTTACCAGAGAAATAGTGGTGGAAGGCAAGGATATGTTCATTGAAGTAGTAACTACAATAGCTGGGAGATGGTATAAGCCCCAATGTCCAATATCAGATAAATGTATAAAGAAACCATAGAATATGTGTACAATGAAGTACTAACTGGCTATAAAAAATGAGAATCATGCAGTTGCTGCAATATTAATGGAATGGAGTATATCGTGAAGAATCAAGTCACTAAGTCAGAGAGGAAAGGGACCATGAATAACCTCACTCATTTGTGGCATGTAAAGAAATAATAGAAGGGAAGAGATAGTACTAACCTATGGTAAATCCTTGACCTTGGATTACAACTGGGATTATCAAGAGAGAGAGAAGTGAAGAGGAGAGGGGGGAATTAAGAGGCAGACTAAAGGTAACTTCAGGTCAATAGTGTAGGATCTTGGACTCTTTGGTAGTGGCAAGAATTATGTACATTAACACCATAAATGTTAACATAATTGTAACCATTTTATTATAGTTTAAAAATAAACTATAAATTTAAAATAACTAAGAAAGAAAACTGTTTCCAAGAGACTATTCTTTGGGGTTAGCTCTACTCTTGGTGAACAAATTCTTGGAGTCCTTAAGGAGTATACTATTTTACAAAAATTATAATAAATGGTATGTGAGTATAGCAGGCACATCCAGCACTTTCGGGCAGATAACCATTGCTTCCCTTTTTGTTTTATTTGTGCCCTCACTGACCTAGCATCCAGGTTGCTCTGCCACAGACAAAGCATGTTTCTGAATATTTCTCACTTATCTATAGACCTTTTGCTAGCACAGCACATAGCTAATAGGACTTCACCCCTAGCTTTGACACCAAGCCCAGTACTTTTCAACTCCAACATGTGAGGTTAGAAACAAATTCTGCTTGGAACTCATGGAAGCTACAAAAACGGTGAATGTTTCACATTGTTATTTCCCAAGGGCAGACAGAATGAGGCAGATGGTTGCTAATTTATTCAGCAAACATTTGCTGAATGCCAACAAGCCAGACCGTAAGGATTTCCTGGTGAATAAGACTGAATAAAGTCCCACCCTCATGGAACTAATAATTGTCCAGGAAATTCATATAACAAACACATAACTGCCCAGATAAGGATTAATTACAACAGTGCTGAGTTCTCGGTGGGTTTGCACAAGGAAGGCAAATTAGAACTTGTGATTTGTGCTTCCTAAGCAAATCATATTTTTATCCTGCCCATCTCAGACCACAGTATTACTGAAGGGGAAACACCACTGCCTCTGGTTCTCATGTATGGAACCTAGGATAGTCCTCACACATTCTCATTCCCCAAATGATTATGCTCCTGGCATCTCTCCATCTTCACAATCATTATCTCTTGCCCACACCATTCTAGGTCTGTACAACTCCTCACATGTACCCACCTTTTTTTGTTTGTTTTGGATCCACACCCTCCAGTACTCCAGGGTTACTCCAGGCTCTGTAATCAGAGTTGATTCCTAGCTGTATTGGGGAACGAGAGATTGAACCTTGGTTAACAGCATGCAAGACAAGCCCTCAAACCACTGTACTATCTCTCCACTTCCAAACATTTATTTTGGGGGGCAAACCCAGAAATACTTAAGGGAGTGACTCCTGGCTTTGTGTTCAGGTCTCAAAGAGCCCACTATATGCAATGCCAAGGATCTAACCCAGGCTAGCTGCATGCAAGGCCACCCTACCCACTGTACTATCTCTCTGCACTTCCCACCTTCTTTGAGCCCCCTTAATTCATTCTACACAATTCAGTCAGTTAATATCTGGAAATAAAATCCTGGCAATGCCACCCATTACTCTCTACTCCTCTACCAAATACCCCTGACCCCCATCCAACATTAAAATTTCCCATGCTTTCAAAATCAAAACAAACTCTGGAACATAGCTTTCAAAGTTCTGAAAATTCTAACTTTTCCTATCTCCCCAACCCCAACCTGAAACATATCTGACAGTTTCACAGCCTTATAGTGCTCTGTCCAGCCCAGGAAATCTAAGACTGCAATAATCATAGGAATGGGAACTGGTTATCTGTAACCTCTCCCCCAATTCCCCAGATCTATCCTACCTGGATGGGAGGGGTCTGTGGTTAGCTACAAAGTGTTGACTCAGGGGTGGGAGAGAGACTCCGCAGAAAGAAGCAGCATGGAGAGGAGAGACACAGGATAGGTGCAGAGAGGCTGTTTAGCTTAGAAGCTACATATGGTGACTAGGGCCTTATAATAAAGCTGCATGTCTCCTGACTTCTACTGACTGCCTGTGGGTTATTTCTTCACCATCACCCTAATACCTACAGACCTGCCGGAGGGGTTGCAGGCATGATCCATCCACTCCATGCACCAACAAGGACTAAATAATAATTAATACAACAAATTGCTTCCTGAATAGGGATCTGAACCCTGGACCCTAGAAGACAGTGATGACAGTGAGATTCATGGTCTTGAGGTTAATCTTGACTCTTTTCAGTTGGAGTGAGAATGGAGAGCCCAGAATATTGGACCATGTGGTGCCTGTTCTAAACATGGCATAGGCCACTTCTAGGGGCAGAAGGGGCAGTGAAGGAGGTGAGCTGAAAGCTTGGAGCGCCCCTCTCAGAGGCCTAGGAATGCGACTCTTCTGCAAAAGGTCCTTTCTCCGAGGACCTTGGCCTCTCAATTTGCAGAAACTTATAGAGGCCACTGATTGAAAAAAGATGAGGAAAAAAGCTTTATTGATGGTGGACTGACATCTGGATGATGATCTTGAGGCCCCAATATGGATTCTGGCTTTGAAACTAATGAACTTTCAGGCTAAAATGACATTATCTGCTTTTTTTTTTTTTTTTTTTTTTGGTTGTTTGGGTCACACCCAGCAGTGCTCAGGGGTTACTCCTGGCTCCATGCTCAGAAATTGCTCCTGGCAGGCACGGGGGACCATATGGTCACCTGGATTCGAACCGATGACCTTTTGCATGAAAGGCAAACACCTTATCTCCATGCTATCTCCCAGGCCCCAGCTTTAAACTCCCAAATGGCGGCAGCTGCGAGAGGCGGTGGTGGCAGTAGTGAGAGGCAACTGACCATTTTTTCATCAAGATGCACCAGAATGCTCCCTCCCTGCTAGATAGCTGCTAATACAACAGGTATCATTTCAGTTAATCAAACTGGATGGTTAGAACAAGTCATAGACTGAGTGACCTCAACCACAAATCTTTATTTTTCACAATAGTGGAAGGAGATTGAGGAACAGCAGACTTGATATCTAAGGACAACTTGAGAATGGAGTGATATTACAGTTAGTAGTGTGTGTGGTTGCACATGGTCAACCTGGGTTCAATCCCTAACATCCCATATAGTCCTCCAAATCCACCAGGAGAAATTCCCAAGTACATAGCCAGGAGCAAACCTCTGATTATTGTTGGATATAAACAACACCACCAACAACAAAAACACACAACAAGAACAAATAACCAAATACCTTCTACCTGGGCCCCAGAAGCTATTTTCTCATTGTCCTCATAGGGCATTGGATAGAAAGGAAATGCTTTTTTCTTTGTATTCTCATATATATAGTAACTAATATTATTCTTGGGGTGTTACCTCCTTAACCTCATCTAAACATAATCAATCTCCTTTAAAACAATGTCCCTCTCCTAATACCATGACTTGCATGGTTAGAGCCTTCTGAGAGTGCAGACACAAACATTTCGTCTACATCTTTGGACACAGCTTTGTATTGGAGAATTCAAATAAACATTTTGTCTACATCTTTGGACACAGCTTTGTATTGGAGAATTCAAATAGGGCCTGAAGGTGGGCATGAAGATGCCTTGGGAGCTTTCCAGGGTGGTGGACTAGTGACACCAACTCTGCTCAGGTCATCTATCAACCTCTCACCCATGGGAGAACTTGGTCTGTCCCATCAGAGTTCCCCATTCTCCTAATCAGTTTGTTTAGAGATGTTTTTTATTAAACCTCCATAAGAATGACTTTGATTCAGAATGAGTTAACGTGGGGCTGTTGGTAGGTACAGATATAGGTAAGGAGGCACAGGATCTACTGAGACCAAAGAGACTCACTTGTCTGATACAATCAATGTCTTTATTATGCAGATATCAGAGGAATAGACTAACAAGGACCCTATAAGCCTGGCCCCTTTCTTAGAAATGTTCTTTCCCTCAGCTATTTCCAAGGGGGTTACAGAAAGGAGAGACCTCAAGCTAGGGGTACCAAAGGAATGAGACAGAAAGAAAGTTAGTGATTTGGTAAGTCAGAAAAAAGCCTCCAGACAGGGTAAGATTGGTGGCTCATTGGCATGAAGAGATGTATAGAATAGCTCAGGCGGATGTGAAAGTTCACAAACCATCATGGACTTGGTTAGAGGATAATAGAAAGCCACAAACAAGCTTTCAGTGGGGAACGACACTATAATCATTGCAGTATTAGATCTAGCCTGGACAACTAAGGAAGCAACCCCTGTGGAAGAGGCTGGTGATCATAGAGTGGAAAGAAGATGAGGCTTCTAGAATGTGGTACAAAATAACAATGCAGGGGTAGGAACTAGGGGCTCTCAGAAGGGGGGCATTCTGACATATGCCAACTAGCTTGTGGGTCCAGGTCAGGAGATGTGGAGGAAGGAGCCCACATTCTCTGGAAGCAACCTTCTATGCAATAATTTCCTCAACAGAGCCACACGCAGCTTCCTGGTGGCCATGCTTCCTGTTGACCTCGTGGCTCTCCTCTGCACAGCGCTGTGTGGAAGGGGGTGCCTGTGGGGTTTTTCATTTGCTCTTTTGGTTTGGCCACGACTGGTTCTCATTTCCTCCTCCGCATGCTCTCTGAAGTGGTGTGTTTGGGAAAGTTGCATAAGGGCCCTTCCCCACCTCTTTCCTATTTATCTTCACCCATGGCCCTCCCTCTCCAACAGAATGGGTGGCCACATGTGTCCTGGCTGGATGAGTTTGCCAAGTACCTGCCTGGAGGTCAGGGTAGGCCAAGCGCTCTGCTAGTGCTAAAAAAAGTCAACAAAGACATCGGGATGAAAATGTCCTTCCTTACAAAGTTTACATCTCTGAGTTTCCCTTCCTGGTGGTCTTTGAGAAACTGTGGGAATGAGCCCTCTGGTTAGGAGGCTAGAGAAAATGATAGAGTACCATAAAAGAAGAATTGCCAAGGATAGTACAGAAAACTAAGTTAATGAGCTCCAGAGAGATCAAATACCAGTTTGAGCTCAGGCACTGCATAGAGTAACACCAGGAGTATCCTTGAGTAATGCCAGGAGTGATCCTTGAGCACAGAGCCAGGAGTTAGTCCGACCACTGCCAGGTGTGGTCCATTTTCTTTCCTTCCCCCACAAAAAGACCAACTTGGCTTAGGAAGCCGACTAAATGCCCACTCACTTTACTGCACTTTGACGAAGAGCCAAAGTACTTTATCTTTTGGCTTCTTCACTGTTTCTACTGGCAGCTCTGCTTTCTCTCTTGGCTCCCCATCTACCCCAGCAGCCCTTTACTGCCCCTTTACATCTGTGCCCTTTACTGCCTCTGTCGCCCTCCCCCCCCCAGCTCTTTCTTTAACTGGGAGGAGAGTGAATGGCCTTTCCTGAAGGTTCTTCTTATTGCCTAGCTCACTGAGGCTCTTCACATATTTGTGCCCTCCCCCTCTTTTTCTTGTCACCATTTACTCACAATCACCCTTTTTCTCTGGCTGGCTGAGATAGAAAACATTTCAAGAATTTTTAATTGAAAATATCATGAGAACTGTTATCACTTCAGTTTCACCAGAAAGAGGAGTAGAGGGCTGGGACAATGAGATGATGCTGATGGCTGACTCTGGGGGAAGGTGCCGTTTAATATCTCACCTGTGTTAATTGAGATGAGTGTGGAGAGAGGTACCCTGAGAATCCGGGCCCCAGGGGAAGGTGCAAATTGAAATATGGTCTGACAGCAAAGAGGGTGTGTTGAAGAACTAGAAAATTCCTATAAAGTTTGAGGAGGTGGGAGACAAGTACCGGAGGAACATTAGAAGAAACCAAACAAGCAGGAATGCTACCCGCCCCCCTCTATCTCTAACTTCCCACTCCAGAGATGACTGTGAGGGAAGCAGGTGCCACCTGGATGCAGAAAGCACAGGATCTTCCTTCCCTGCCCGGAGCCCTGGGGCCTCTCTCTGTTCTCACAGCTGTTGAATCTGCCTTGGCCTGGGTCAGATGAGCTCAGCCTCCTTTGATCTCCTCCCCTGTGAGGTCACCAGCTCCCCAACCCCCAGGCCTTGTCTCGGGTCCCAAGTTAGCCCCCCCACATCTGTCAGAACCTCAGGAAAGGGGAGGCTGAGGAAAAAGGCAGAAGGGGGTTAATGGCCAGTGATAATGGGGTGGGGGAGTGCCAGACCAGAGTCACAAGGTCACAAGGTCCTATTTCCCACCCTTTATGGTGTCTTTGGACAAGCAGGCAATGCTGCTGTGACCAGAGCAAGAGGCAGTGAGCACTAACTCCTTCCTCTCCTGCATGATCAACTAAAGGAGAGCTGAAAGAAAACATTGATTTGGACATGAGATTTGCCTTGAATTTAGCAAGAAACACCTCAACACCATCCCCTATCCCTGCCCCCGCCAAACTACCCAGACTACTCCCCACTATGAAGTCAGCTTCACCTTCATCAAAATAAGCATTTGCTAAAGTTGGGGGAGGGGGTAAAAAATTGAAATCCACTGATTCGGTCCATAATTGTTTATGACTAAATTTCAGCTCAGAAAAGTTACATGTTGAACCAAATAATAGCACAGTAACTGCACAGTCAGTACATCCTCCCACTCTTCATTAATTTCCCCGTGACCAGGCAAACTCCTAAAAGGAAGAGCAGGGTTACCTTCTGGATGAAGCTTCTGAGAGTGAATTTGATCCTCTCTGACCTTCCAAATAGACTTATAACTGCAGTAGTCTGGTGGAAATAGTCTCTTTCATTTTCTGTAAGTATCAGGGGCCTTTTCGATCTAAATCCCACCAGATTCTAAGGCTTTTGAAACAAAACATTATCCATATTGCTCTAGGAGTTGCTGGGACCGATTGACAAAACTACCTAACAGATTCTCTACAGCCACATGATCCCCTTTCTCTAAATTGATGAATTATGTAAATTATTAAAGAAGAAAGGGGAGGACAAAAAAGGGGAACAGGAATACAGGAAAAAGGCAGAATAAAATCTTACATTTGCCAGATGGGACAAAGAACCCATTTATTCCAGAATAATCTGGAAAACAAGGAGGTAAAGAATATACTTTGGGCTTTCTCCCACACTGTGTCAAATTTTCTAAAAGATATAAAAACATAAAAAAACAAAACCCTAGAAGTAAGACATAATACTTATGGTGTGCCACCCCAGAGAGACAGTAGAGGGTTAAGACACTTGTCTGTGCAAAACTGACCCTGGCTCAATCCCTGGCACACAAGATTCCCTGAACCCTTCCTGGAGTGATCCCCCAGCACAGCAGGGTGTGACTCAAAGATGCAAACAAAACAAAGCAACAAAAAAGTTGATGGTATCCATGAAAGGGGATGTGAGGAAAAGCCAAACATCTGGGCAGGGAGATGACCAGGCCCTGGGTGCTGGTGAGAATCAGCTTGTGTGAGGGCAGAGAGGGGGACTCTCAGGGCTGAGACAAAACTAGGGCAGCTTCCTCTCCCGCCTCCCAGATGGCGCATACTCTGCCCAAACATGAGCAACTCAGCTAGCACATGGTGTTTTCTTTTTCCTGAAATAAAATATCATCACCTGATCTTAGCTAAGTAACTGTGAACTTGTAAAAGTCTGTTTGTTGTTCCCCGGAGACCCATTCAGAGGTTTTTCCAATGAAATTTTTTGTTCAAACACTTTGCAATGTTTCTCTAATTGTTTCTCACAGTCCCGTCATCTCATCGGGAGGGATAATGATTCCACCGTCCTCACATAATGCAACTCTGTGGCTGGTGAGTAAACTGAGGCTCACAAAGGAGGTGACATGGAAACAGAAGACCTTCCTGCCTTCCCACTCTCAGATCCTCCTCAGCATTTCCCAAATCTAGAACACCTGTGACATTCAGTGAGTGAGTGTTTCCAGTGAGTCCAGACATCAGACCAGGCACCTATTTGTTTTGGCCTGGCCACTGCATCCTGTTGATAATCATTAAGTAATTTTGCAGTGCGTCAGGCACTCAGTGAAGCTAGAACATTTGGATCATGGAAAATGGGTTGTAGAGACAGAAATCACAGTGGACGGAGATGGAAGGAGTCTTCAAGGAGAAGGGAAACTTACAGAAAGAGGATCTTGGTTTGTTTGGGCTTTGCAGTTCCTGGGATGGACCCTGGGTCTCTGACATGCACAATAAGTGTTATATTTCTTCAGGAGCATCCACAGCTCTAAGAAAAAGCATTTTGGAAAGCACATTTGGGATTTAGTTTTCATTCTTTGAACTAACGAAGAATATTACTCAAAATCCTCTGAGATTTGACTCCTTTGGAATTTGTTCCTATAAGGTATAATTACTAATCAATAGTAATAGCATAACATCACTATATCATATTTTATATAAGAACAGGTTGTATAAATTTTTTTTGTGTGTCACACCCAGCAGCGCTCAAGGGTTACTCCTGGCTCTATGCTCAGAAATCGCTCCTGGCAGGCTCAGGGATATGGAATGCCGGGATTCGAACCATCAATCTTCTGCATGCAAGGCAAAAACCTTATCTCCATGCTATTTCTCTAGCCCCTGTATAGATATTTTAATAAAGAAAAATAATGCGGGGGCCGGAGAGATAGCACAGGGGTAAGGTGTTTGCCTTAGACGCAGAAGAATGGTGGTTCGAATCCCAGCATCCCATATGGCCCCCTGAGCCTGCCAGGAGCGATTTCTGAGCATAGAGCCAGGAGTAACCCCTGAACGCTGCAGGTGTGACCCAAAAACCAAAACCAAAGAAAAATGTGTTAATTATAGTTATATAATATGGCTATTCAAATATAAATGCACATACTATGAAGTGATATAAATACATGAATCAATAACATGGCAATACTATAAAACAATATACAATGAATACTAAGCAACTATCTGGTACTGGTTGCAGATCATGATTCCAGATTCTGTATATATGCTTAGAGTGTGCTGTGTGTGGTGCTGTATATAGGTATTGTGTCCACACTATGTATAGATATTGTGTGCTACCTATGTTCTGTGTGTATATTTTGTACTGTGTATGTGTGTATTGTGTATACACAACACTTTGTGTGTTGTGCTTTGTTTATTGGAGCATGAGGCAGTAGACTTCAAAAACAGGGCACAGCTAAGACACAACACTGCTGTGGCAAAGGAAAGCACCCTCCACCCTTGCTGTTGGGGAGCTGGATCATCCTATAGCAGTTTTGTCATGGACCAGCTCTGAGTGAGACCTGCAAAGTGTGCAGGAGTTGGGGAACTGCTGAGAAGGCCACTCACTTCCTCTATTTCTCCATCTTGGGGCACTATTTTCTTTCAAACACAGGTGGACTCAGTTGTGTTGCTCCTTCATACTTGGGTGCGATAATACCCAAGAGATAGAACTGCAGTGGCTGGAAATGGGCCCATCTCCAGGTGCAGGCATCAAGCCTGTTGGACAATGGCTATCAGTGAGAAAAGGTCAGGAATTCCTTTGATACAATCAGGATTTGACTGGGTGGGGAGAGGACAGTGCAGGCCAGGGAAGGGCATGCTTAGGACAGGAGCAGAAGGCATCCCTGGAGCTTGAAAGGAGCAGGTTAGTTCCATTTATGCAACAACTTTCTGCCTGATTCATCAAATGTCACTTCACCCTTGCTTTGGTGTCCCTTCAAAACAAAACAATACTTGTCTTTAAGGACCAAGTATTTAACTACATATTCCACAGTTCTGTCCTGGAGCCATATTTGTATGGGGGAGGGAGAGCTGGAGGCTGAAGAAATAGTATAGTGGGGAAAGAGCTTGCCTTGCACTCAGACCAAGGTTGGATCCCCAGGACTTCATATGATTCCATGAATACCACCAGGAATTATCCATGAACTCAGAGCCAGGAATAAGCCTTGAGCACTGGTTAGTTTGTACCACCCTCCATCCCCCAATATAAAGAGAGAGAGACACAGATAGGTAGAGAGAGAGAAAGAGAGAGAGTGAGAGAGAGAGAAGAGAGAGGACTGGTTTGGAAGCAGGAAAAATGGATTATGGCCACACCTTAGTACTTTCCCACTATAAACTTAGATGGCATATTTCACCTATATGTTTTATTTCTCTTTATTTGAAAATAGTTATGAATTTTCATCTTATACAAATATTTGGGTTTTTTTTAGCAGAAAACACATAAATGGCTCAGTAGAGACAAACAAGATGACCAATAAGTAGACAGTAAATAACATTCTCATGAAGTAGGAGGACAGGCTCCTAAGTTTGCTGTGATGTTGCTAAGCTAATTTTCTCTATGATTCTGGAATACCAATTCCTGCTCTCATGATGTCATAGGTCATCCTAGAGAAAATGGTACAATACATATGAAAGGGTTTTTTTCAAAATCTAAAATATAGTGCTGATGAACAAAAATCATGTGCTAACCTTTTGTCAATCTGTTGATAGTCTCTGCTAGTCTAGAAGTCAAGTACTATCCAGAACAATACCAAGCTTAGATAAGGGAAGGAGAATGTATCAGTTACGCTCCAGCCCAAAGCAGGGCATAAGGTTGTAGACCAAGAAATCAGAAGCACACCTACCTGGTTTGCAGAGTGCTGGGGTTCAGATTATAAAACTAGTGGGAGTCGGGCTCAGCAGTACAGCCTCAACTAGGGGCAGATATTTGCAGCTCACAAAGAACTTTTTTAGGACAACATGTTTCTCTGGGATAGGCAAGTAGCAGGGTGGTGAGAATATCTAGGGTTTTTTTTTGTTGTTTTGTTTTGTTTTGTTTTTCTTTTTTTTGTGTGTGTGTGGTTTTTTTGGGTCACACCCGGCAGTGCTCAGGGGTTACTCCTGGCTCTATGCTCAGAAATTGCTCCTGGCAGGCACGGGGGACCATATGGGACACCAGGATTCGAACCGATGACCTTTTGCATGAAAGGCAAACGCCTTACCTCCATGCTATCTCCCGGGCCCCGAGAATATCTAGTTTTAATATATTCTCAGCTTCTTCTGATCAGCATCTTTATTTGGAATGCCTTTGTCCCCTAAACAGATTAACCTATGGATCATCAGCAGTCTGTCTTAGGAAATGGGTTCCAAAAATGAGCAGTGATTTCTACCCAGGTCAGTCCCTGCCTTCCTGTTCTAGACCCCTTGGTTTGACCACCCTCATTTGTCCTATACTTTGGTTTTAACTGGCTTCTCAGCAGCCTATTGGACTTCCCAGCTGGTTTCTAGTTGCAGAAGGATGTTAGCCTGCCTTTGCCCTGCTCTTTGCTGCCCTCACCCAGTCTTTTTCTTCAAACAAGCTCCTTCTGGATGTAATTAAGCTTGTGGAACATCCCCCAGGGCTAACCCTCATGAAATGAGGCGACCAAGCTCACTAGGACTGTTCCCTAGAGGACTCTCAGTGCCAGGCTTATCACAACAATTTCCGCTTCAGATTTTCCTCACAACAGTACAATCTAAATGGGAAAATATTGCCTGCAAGTGCATTAGATCCCAAACAAGAAGGCTCTGGATATTATTGATATTCAAGGGGCTCTGTCCTTTGGAGAAGTTTCTGGTTCTGAGTTGGGACTATATGAACCACACAGAGAAATCATAGTCATTACAAGAGAGAAGAGACCAGAAAACAGGCCCACGCTCACCGATGCATCTACAACAGAGTACAGGAGCAAGCACTTTGGAGCCAGACAGCATTGAATTCCAACCTCGCCTTCACCACTAAATGATTGCAAATGTAGATCTAAAAAATTGTCTTTATTTTATGCTTGAATCATGTTCCTTTGAGTGGATGAATTACCTCTTAGTCCCTCTTTCACCAGCTGAAGGACATTTGCTTCCAGTTTTTGCCAATTATATACCAAGTTGTGAAAAACATTAATGGACAAGTTAAATGTGCCCGTTAGCTACCATTTCACTAGGGAGAGGAATTGTTGAATATCTTGATATAGGTTTTTATTTTTTTTTTATTTTAATCACAGTGATTTACAATATTATTAGATAGGGTTCCATGCATACCTCATTCCAACCTCACAATACACCCTGCCAGAGTACCTGTTTCCCTCCACCATTGTTTTAGGGTCCTCACTTGAAGTTGTCCCCCATGTCCCGATCTTCTCCCCACCACAGTTCTATAGACTAGGTCTCAAATTCAATTTATTTTGCCATTTTTATCCTTTCACTATGTCTTTATATCTGATATATATCTGATACATTAGAGAGTTAATT
>PVKC010016035.1:0-21081 GCA_004027635.1 Crocidura indochinensis
CCCAACACGTTAAAATAGATACTTTTTCTCAGAGTCTAAAAACTTACAATACTATAATACATTTACTAACATTTTCCAGTGATAAAAGGAATATACAGCTAGTATAGAAGATGCAGAGAAATGGACCATGATGAGGGACATTGGGACTTGATGGCATGGTGAAACTATGCCCTTAACATATATGAACATTATAGTCTTGTAAATCAGTGCTGCTTTGATAGCACTTGCGAAAAGTATAGAAAACTTTTTTAAAAGTATCAACTACTCAGCTTACCCCTGAGAAGTAACTGGAGCATGAGAAAGGAAGAGCCCAAATCCTCCTGTTCCTGGGGGAGGCCAGTCCATCCAGAATACCAGACTATCTATGGTATTTACAATCTGGACAACTACACTGTTGCCGGTGATATAGTACCCATTTATTGTGAGGTCGGATAAGGGAGAATAACTTTTGGGGGGGGCTAATTGGTACTCAGTTTAAAGATACTACCCTCACACTAATCCTCAACTTTATTATAGATTTTTATAGTGCAATATTCTGGCCCAAACTCATTCTTTGTACATTATCTTGTTCTTCCCTCAGGTAACTACCTGATCATGCCATCAGGCAATCTTCAAATCGTGAATGCCAGTCAGGAGGATGAGGGGATGTACAAGTGTGCTGCCTACAATCCAGTAACCCAGGAAGTAAAGACGTCAGGCTCAAGTGATCGACTGCGAGTGCGCCGTAAGGAGTGGCAGGTTTCTCTATGCAAGGAAGGGCTCGGGGGCCACTATAATTCACACTCCCAGGTGTGCTTTCTAACTAAGGTGTGAGGAGTAGGCTCAGCCTAAGGCAACTATGACTTGAGAGTGACCATTGCTTTTGCCCACCTGAGGGTAGTTGTGTTTGCTAGTTTCATCAT
This sequence comes from Crocidura indochinensis, assembly GCA_004027635.1. Classification (NCBI taxonomy): domain Eukaryota; kingdom Metazoa; phylum Chordata; class Mammalia; order Eulipotyphla; family Soricidae; genus Crocidura; species Crocidura indochinensis. Next base: position 903 of record PVKC010016035.1, read on the forward strand.
GACCTCATGGAGGGCACCCCCTTCCTCCTTCACTCTGTTATTCTCAGAGGTGGGATCCAGGGGGATGTACATATTGGAGCAAGAGCCTTAGTTCCCCAGCTGATGTGTGTGTAGAAAAATACAGTGTGTTTGTGACCGAGTGAGACACCAGGCATGCATGGGCCACATGGGCCCCCTCTGCACTGCTGAGGTGTCACCAGCACTGCCTCTGCTTGTATCTGTGCAGTTTAGTCCCCCTGCTGCTCCAGGGCGAGTTGGCCACCACTGGATTGAGTAGAGAAGGAGCATTATTGGCAGCATTGCAGCAGTTTGGAGAATGGGACACTCAGAATAATCATCATGTCTACATGATAAAAGGAATTTGTTTTTTAGAATAGGAGAGCACATTTTAGGAAGGAAGTATTTACAGACTGGCTGGGGGCATTGTGATCAATAAATTTCCTTGGGGACGATGAGAATATTTTTGTCTTATCTGCAAACCTAAATTAGAGGTTTTTGAATTAGTTCCAGCCTGGCTTCACTACCAGTTCTGGGAAAATGGACAAGCTAAGGACCACTTTTACTCCCTAGAAGAGCTTACTGTTTCTAAATATTTAGAATTCTGCTTTTAATTCCTTTCTCTTTCTTTCTTTCTTTCTTTCTTTCTTTCTTTCTTTCTTTCTTTCTTTCTTTCTTTCTTTCTTTCTTTCTTTCTTTCTTTCTTTCTTTCTTTCTTTCTTTCTTTCTTTCTTTCTTTCTTTCTTTCTTTCTTTCTTTCTTTCTTTCTTTCTTTATTATGGGCCACACCCGGTGGTGGCAGTGCTTAGGGGTTACTCCTGGCTCTGTGCTCAGAAATTGCTCCTGGCAGGCTTGGGGGACCTATAATGGGATACCAGCGATCAAACCCAGGTCCATCCCAGGTTGGCCATGTGCAGGCAAATGTACTACTGCTGTGCAATTACTATGGCCCCTGTTCTTAATTTTGAATTCTGTTTTATGGTGAAAGTACACAGGGCCATAGGCTCCCATATATAGAGAGAAAACAGTCCTCACTTTTCTGAGCACTTCTTGTACATCCGGCACCTTTCTAGGCTCCTGGTCTATTCAGTTGACTGACCCTCTGGCATGGAGCTCCATTTTAGAGTCAGCTCCATAGGCAGATTCACTATAAAGTAAATAAAGCAAAAATGTCAGTGGTTCTTCTCATGTCTGGTTTGCATGCATGATTCTGTGCCAGAAGGGTTTTCCTAAACTATGGAGGTTATAGATCTTACAAAATCTGCCTTTCCTTTTGCCTGACCCATAAAAGAAATTTCCCACATAGTCACCTATGTCCACATGTCCGATGGATCATAATGAAGTCCTAAGGAAGTCCACGTGTTGGAAAGCAGCATAACTTTCATGGTTTCAATGCATTTTCACCTCCTTATGTTGAGCAAAGATTACTGACAACCCAGTCAAAGGATTGACTGGCATTAGCCCTAAAAGGCAAGAAATGTTTGTTTGTAAACAGTGGGCCCACTGCTTATTTCAGTGAGATGTTAAGCTGTAAGAGATAGTTTTGAGCTGAGGCCCATGGGTGGGATTTGGGAATAATAGAGAATCTCTGTCTCTCACCTGATCCTCTTTGGTCTCTGAGACTTCACGAATAAGTCAAGAAAGTCAATGACAACTTTTAGCTCTTTCTTTACCTGGTGGCCTACACACAGACCAGGCAGCACCTACATGCCAAGTGCTGTTTATCCTGTGCCTATTCCTCTGCCTCCTTCATACCATCTGTGAAAGGTCTTCAGTACCCATTAGGAAGCTAAAATCACTTGGGTTAAGTTAATCCAAACAAAGTTGTCCCACTTTGTTGAAGTTGTAAGCTCCTCAAGGATAATTTGATTCCAAACCCCACCTCTCTAAGACCACCTTGGACCACCACCCAAGGCAGGGCAGAGGGGACCATTGCAGGGAACCCAGGTACCACCTGCTAAACTTATCCCCTTGGCCCCTCCAGGCTCCACTGCTGAAGCTGCTCGTATCGTCTACCCCCCTGAAGCCCAGACCATCATTGTCACCAAAGGCCAGAGTTTGATCCTGGAGTGTGTGGCCAGTGGGATCCCACCCCCCAGGGTGACCTGGGCCAAGGATGGGTCCAGTGTAGCTGGCTACAACAAGACACGCTTCCTGCTGAGCAACCTCCTCATCGACACCACCAGTGAGGAGGATTCAGGGACCTACCGATGCATGGCTGACAATGGCGTTGGGGAGCCTGGGGCAGCTGTCATTCTCTACAATGTCCAGGTGTTTGGTAAGTCTCCTCAGTCTTTTTTCCCTGAAGCCTGCCTGTTGCTGGGGTGGGTGACTTTTCTACAAATGCTTAGCCCAGAATCCAGTGTCTTATGACTAGTGGAAGCAGACCTGAGAGTGGGAGGCTTTAAACTCCAGAATTGTGTGTTTTCATTTCCAGTCCTGTGAGGAGGTCTAAAGTTGGCAACAGGGATCTTTTTCCATCTGCCTGATAGTAAAGGTGCTCTCCTCAGCCCATCTGGCTTGGCATAGGAGGCTCAGGGCTTTTCTGACTACTTCTAAATTCCCAACAGAACCCCCAGAGGTCACAGTGGCGTTGTCTCAGTTGGTCATCCCATGGGGCCAGAGCGCCAAGTTGATGTGTGAAGTGCATGGAAACCCGCCACCTTCTGTCCTGTGGCTGAGGAATGCCGTGCCCCTCATCCCTAGCCAGCGTCTGCGGCTGTCCCGGAAGGCCTTACGGCTGATCAGCGTGGGGCCTGAGGACGATGGTGTCTACCAGTGCATGGCTGAGAATGAAGTTGGGAGCGCCCAGGCTGTGGTCCAGCTGAAGACCATCAGGCCAGGTGAGCACGGCCCAAGGCCTGGAATGTGCTGGAGCCTTTATGGAAAACTAATCCCACTTAGAATCCCTGCCACATAAAACAGTAAAAGGGACAAACCTGGTAAATTCCAATTTACTTTACCTTATTTTAAAAAAGTGGAATCGCAAATTTTTCTAATATAAATGTCCCATTTAACATACACACACACATATATATATATGTATATATATATGTATATATATATATATATATATATATATTTAATTCTGAGACCAAAGAAATAGTATAGTGGGTAGCACTTGTCTTGCAAAGAGTTAACCAAGGTTCAATCCCTGTCATCCTATATGGTCCTCTGCCAGGAGTGTTACCTGGACATTGCCAGATATGGTCCTCCAATCAAACAAAAGTAATTTTTTATTGAGGTCAGAGGGTGTAGGGAGTTTGCTTTGTAATGCACCTGCCTAGGACGGACTGCAGTTTGATCCCTTGGCGTCCCATATGGTCCTCAAGCCAGGAGTGATTTCTGAGTGTGTAGCCAGGAATACCCGCTGAGTGTCACTGGGTGTGGCCCAAAAACAAAAAAAAAATTTTTTTTAGTTATTATAATCTGGGTTCCTGGGATCTTGTGAACTTAATTTGACAACCACGTTTCTACTTTATTAAAAAATGTAAGTCTAGGAATCAGAGAGATCATTCAATAGGCTGGAGTTTCTCCCTTACATGTGCTAGTCTCTCTAAATAGTCATCACTTTTCTCTTGAGGATGCTGGTGACCCCAGGGAAATAATGGTCACTTCTTTTCTGTCTCTGTCCTGCTTAATTTTCCAGGCATAACCTTGAAGCCCAGGCAGGATGCCCAGCTGGACACTACCACAGCTCCCATGCCACCTGCCAGACCTGGAAGTCCTGATCAACTGCTGAGGAGCCTTCCGAGAACCCCAACATCTGAGCAGCCAGAACCTCCACAGTGCAATAGCGAGAAGGGACAGGTGGCTCCTGCTGAGGCTCCAGTCATCCTCAGCTCACCCCGCACCTCCAAGACAGACTCCTATGAGCTAATATGGCGGCCCCGACATGAGGGCGGGAGCCGGGCACCCATCCTCTACTATGTAGTGAAGCATCGCAAGGTATGGGGCCTCCCTCTCTGTACAGCTCATGTGTGGGAATGGGCTTGCCTTGTTGCAGCCAGCCATCTCTCCTGGAGCTCCTGCAGTGGCCAATAACACCCACTGTTAGTTTCAGTCCTATGTATTTGCCACGATGTCCTGGAAAGCTGGTATGAGTGGAGCACTTTGGAATGTGAAGAGGTTCAGGAGGTTCATGGATGTGCACCTTCATGTCTGAGCTCCGAGTACTCATTTTTTGGTTTTTTTTTTTTTTGTTTTGTTTTTGGGCCACACCTAGGGGTTACTCCTGGCTACGTACTCAGAAATTGCTCCTGGCTTGAGGGACCACATGGGAAACTAGGGGATCGAACAGCAGTCCGTCCTAGGCTAGTGCGTTCAAGGCAGATGTTTACCGTTTGTGCCACCACTCCTGCCCCTTGTTTTTCTTTTTAATTATTATAGTTTGAGCCACATGTTTGGAATGGAATTACTTTTTGTTTTTTTATGTACATAGTTACCTCACCTCTAAACCACTGAAATGTCCATGACCGGTTGCGCTGCTCTGACATTACACCCACTCCTTGTCCTCATTTCTCCTTCCCTGGCTCTCTCATTCCTATAATCCAAGTATCATTTGATACTTTCCATTGCCTTATTTCCTTTCTTTTTATACCTCAGATAAGTGAGAATATCCGGCATTGCTCCTCTCTCTGACTTACTTCACTTAACACAACACTCTCCAGTTGTATCCAGGTTGCAGATATCTGCATTTTATCTTTTCTTAGGGCTACACAATATTTCATTGTGTATATGTAAAACAAATTCTTTATCCATTCATCTCCATTGGACATTTGGGTTGTTTCCATATCCTGGTTATTGTACTAAGTAAACAGTGCAGTTCTGCACTCATTTTGCAGAAGCTAGTGCTTTTGCCTTTGCATTCCCGAGGAGAGCTCACCCATCTCCTCTCTTCCTTCTGATGATTGTTGTTGTTGTTATTGGGTCTTGTTTTTTACCCACAGACAGCTCTGTGGGTCCCTCTCTGAAGGCACTCTGGCCTGGCAGACTCACTCTAAAGCCAGGAAAGCAAATATATGTGGACAAGTGTTGGCTCTGAGAGCTTATGAAATAGCCTTTCAGTGCTCAAGATTCGTCTGGGTTCAGCTTTTACCAGCAGGCATTTGAGCTAAAAGCAGGGCTCCTTGTTCAGACTTCATCTCTTCCTCCTGGACAGAGGGCAGTCTGTCCAGGTGCACATCTCTGGAGCTGTCAGGAAGAGAAAACCTGGCTCTAGCAGAACACAGGGCAGAGCTGAGATTCTGCATCCACTTGAGTGCTATGCTTTGCTGCTCTGGGTACAGGCACTCACCTGCCATCATCGATAGCGATGAAGAGAGAACTTTGCCTGTAAGAAAAGCCCTTGAAAATGTTCCTGTTCTGTCCAGCTGCTTGCTATTCTCTTTCTGAGACCAACAAAAAAGGACTGAGCACAGAGCAAACCCTGTTTCTAGCCAGATGTGGACCCTCTGCCCCCTTCAACATGTATGATAGTGGAACAGGGTGTCTGGGTCACTCTTCTATTCTCAGAGCAGATCTTGAAACCCAACCTTGTTTGCCTGTCTCTCTGTCTCTGTCTCAAAGTCTCTCTGTCCTTCACATTCTGTTCCTCCCCATGACATGATTGCTCAGAAGGCCTTGGGTCATCACAAGTTTTTTCGAGACCCTGGGTGGTAAAAGAACACCTAAGGCCAAGAAACACTTAAGGTCAAGGTGCCTTTTAGGTGGGGAACTCCGAGAAGGATTGCAGGGGTGGCAACTTCTCATTGTCCCAGAGCCTACTGATCTCTACTTATATGACCACAATGTGGCAGCAGGGAGAAGGGAATGAAGTCCTAAAAAAAAGTAGCATTGTTTAGCCCAAGTTGTGGGACCAGGCTGGTCCTAATCCTTATTTCCCGAGTAACTGGACACCTCTGTCTGTGTGTTGTAGACAGAGATCAGGGCAAACCAAATACTTATGGTCCCCAGGAGACAAGAATCAGCGTGAGAGCAAGAATAATATTTTTCAGGCCAATAGGTGGCCACAAAACTGTCCCAGTAAGAAACAGCCTGGCAAAGGCCACGCGTGGTGATCCGGAAATGCCAGGCCAAGGCCACACTCAGCCCCTCAATGTGTGTGACAGTGACTAATTACCATCCCATTTTCTTAGTTTTATTCCGGAACCCAGTGGAAGTGTGAGGGCAATGCAGGGCAGTCAGAGGAGAGGGGGCGTTGGGGAAGTGGGAGGATGGCACCCCCACTGGGTCTGGCTCAGGCTTGTGGGGCACTCGGAGTTGTCCCGCAGACATTGCCAAGGCAGAATTTCAGTCTCGAAAACAGTTCCTTTCTCAAGAGACACTTTCTCAAGTGTCTTTTAAAAGAGTGTCACACAGAAAGGGTTTTGATAACAAAAAGCAGCACTTGGATTGAGTTTCTTTTTCCACACACATTCTCACTGGAGACTGGGAATCATACAGCCTGCTTTTACTTTTTCACACGTGGGAAGCCAGTTTTATTTCTTAGCGCATCTGCATAGCCTGGACTACTGTGTTTGGGTTTCCAACACTGTTGGGGATTCGCAGTTTATAAAAACTTCTCCCCTTGGAACAAATCCTAGAAGTTTGACACTAATGAGCACAGGCCATCCCTGTCCCTTGAATAGTAGGGTTTGTTCTATGTTGGAATCTTCTGTTTGGGGAGAAGAACTTTCCCCACCAGCTGCACAAGGTCTTCACCAAACGGAATTCAGGGGCCCACAGACAGTGTGAGCTGGACAGAGTTGTTGGTTGAAACTCTGTCCTATCCTGAAAGGTGGGGTAGGGGGTGGGTAGCTTTGAAGCAACTTATGCCCATTGCCATGGGTACTCTGCAATCATTTAGTTTTTTTCTTAAGTTTCTTTCTAAAGAGTTAAGGCATCCCTAAGTCATTTAAGCATTTATACAATTTTTAAGGTCTTCAAACAAGGATTCAGGAAAAAAATAAAATAAAAAGGATGGAAATAGCAGACAAGTTGTGGTGAGTCAGAGAGGAGACAGGCATATGGGGAACTGACAGCTTGAGTGCCAGGTTCAGTGTTCCACACGCTCTGCATATTGTCTGATTTGTAGAGTGTCTATGAGTTTTTGCCTGACTTTAGTAGTGAAAAACTGAGGGATAATAGAGGCAAAGGAACTTTCTTGGAGTGACACACACAGCTCGTGCGAAACCCAGAGAGAGCCTGAAACCTGGAGTTTCTGACTCTTGCTTCTAAATCTTGTTTATTCTCCCATCCTCCCTCTCTTGAATCAAGTCATGACTTCTCACTGAGGCACAAATGACTTACCTCTCAAGTTTTGGTTTCCACTCATGCGAGGTGGAAACATTAATATCAGTCTAGACAAAGTTTTTGCTTTCTGTTGGGCACCCAGAAAATGTCTTTTATTCTCACCGGCTCTGCTTTAATCATCATTCACATCATTATGTAGTTAGAATATAATGAAAAGTACTCTGTTTTCAATAGAGCCAGGGAGAGTGTGCATTCAATATGGAGATTTGGGGGAATACACAGAGGTTGTGGGAGAAATTCTCATGGCATCAATCAGCTCATTTAACTTCCTCTCACCCATCTATCTCTCTACCCTGAGATTTCCTCTTGGGACTAATAGGTGATTAGGAAGCCAGATTTTCCTGTCTCAGGAAGGATGAATGTCCCCAAGGTGGCAAGAAATGTGCTCTGACTGCACAGAGCCTGATCTCTACTCCCCAGCCCAGCCTGACCCCCTGCCCTTTGGTTTCATTCTATTTTTGCAAACCACGGCTGTCCTGGTGCTCTGGGCTGAGGCCAGTCCTTATGCCAGCCCCTTCTCTAGCAGGTCACAAACTCCTCTGAAGACTGGACCATCACTGGCATTCCTGCTGGCCAGCATCGCCTGATCCTCACAAGACTTGACCCTGGGAGCTTGTACGAAGTGGAGATGTCTGCTTACAACTGTGCAGGTGAAGGCCAGACAGCCATGGTTACCTTCCGAACAGGTGAGGCTCAAATGCTGCCCCCACGGTTCTAAGCAAATCATCCCAGATTCCAATGCTAGTCATTCATCTTGTAATGTGTTTCCTTCCTATTCCTACTGCCCTTGCCATACATGTGCTGGCTGAATCCCTCCCTCTTTATCAGAGAGCTACCATGAACTGGTTCCTCTAGTAACCTCTGCTTCCCTCACACATACCCTGCCCGGGTAAAACATGTCATTCTGCTTGTGCTGGGAGTCAAACTGCACTGCCAACAGTCTCGATTACTTGCAGCCCTTTTCTAGACCCGTTTTTGGATGTGTAGGTATCAAGAACTTGGCACAGAGATCTAATGCACACACCCTTTTTTGTTCTGTCAACCTATGTTCATGCAGGACGGCGACCCAAACCTGAAATCTTGGCCAGCAAAGAGCAACAGATTCAGAGGGATGACCCTGGCACCAGTCCCCAGAGCAGCAGCCAGCCAGACCATGGCCGCCTCTCCCGTAAGCCCCCACAGCCTGCCCAATGTGGTTAAATGGTCAGGACTAGAACCCCAAACTGCTGTGGCCCACATTCCATTATCATGGGTCAAAGGAGGCTGGTGTCTGTGGTCCCTGAACTCTCAGATATTCTCCTGGCATCTCCCAGTTGGGTAATGCCAATGAAGAATTTTCAACTGAAATACACTAGATTCTGACCCTGACCTGGCTGACACCAGGGGATGAGAGCCATCTGAGGGAGAACCATAGGCCCTGGCCTACCACCTCCTGGCATAGCTGAAGGTGTAACACTTAGGGTTCTTATCTCAGGACCTCTTAGTGCCAGGTCATGGCAGCCCCAAAGGATGAGTTGTGTCGGGACAGGTCAGAGCTAGTGGCAGCACAACCATTGTTTCATTGTCTCTCCCCCCCCCCACCTCTTGTTTTCCTTCAGCTCCTGAAGCTCCAGACAGACCCACTATCTCCATGGCCTCTGAGACATCTGTCTACGTGACCTGGATTCCCCGCGGGAATGGTGGATTCCCCATCCAGTCTTTCCGCGTGGAGTATAAGAAGCTGAAGAAAGTGGGGGACTGGATTCTAGCAACCAGTGCCATTCCACCTTCACTCCTCTCAGTGGAGATCACCGGCTTGGAGAAGGGTAGGGGCCCACATCTTGTGTGGTACAATGGCTAGCCTCTAACTTCCTCACAAAGGACATAGAAGCTCTATAAACCTTTCTTTCCTCCTTGTGCAGCCACTCACAGGCATGTTCTCCATGGTACCTCAGTGCCATAAGCTTCTCTGGGTTTCCCTTACTAAGAGATACTGTGAGGCTTGGTTTGGGGGAAGGGCTGCCAAGAAGATCCCTTAAGGTTTGGGTCTTGTTGGACTTTGGAATAGGGGAAGAACTAGGTATTTCCTAGTTCTTGAGTTGAGGAAGTGTCTCTTTAACAGGCACCTCCTACAAGTTTCGAGTCCGGGCCCTGAACATGCTGGGGGAGAGTGAGCCCAGTGCGCCCTCTCGGCCATACATGGTGTCAGGTTACAGTGGCCGTGTGTATGAAAGGCCTGTTGCCGGCCCTTACATCACCTTCACTGACGCTGTCAATGAGACCACCATCATGCTCAAATGGATGGTAAGTGGGTGTATGCAGAGTTCTGTCCTTCAGGTTGGACAGGAGCAAATCATTCTTCTTCAAAGATAGATCCTAACAGTAAATGCCCTTCCTCTTCTGTACCTGGATACAGAGCCAGAGAAATTCATCCCTACAGGACATTCAGAACCTTCAGCGGAGAAACGGCAGTTTGGTTTCTTGTCCTTACAAACCAGGGACCTCTGAGCTATATGCTCTATGAGTGACCACTGTAGAATCCTTAGATGAGACTCAGGGATACCATCAGAGGTGTCTGCAAGGGGCCCCCAGCTAATTTTACTTTGTTCATCTGTATGTTCATATGTTGAATTATCATTGGTTTATAATATTACAGAATATCAAATGCTAAGCAGTGTGTGTGTGTGAAATTATCATCCACCACCAGAGTCCTAGTGCCATCCCACCACTGAAGAAAACCCTCTGCCTCTTTCTCCCACCTCTTTCCCCTTTTCTTTTGGCAACCACCATAGTTGACATTGATTCTAAAACTAGTTTTGTTGTCTTTTGCCAGTTCTTTGGCTTTAGTAATTCAAAGTAATTCAATGTCCAAATATAAGTGGATTCTTCAGAAAATTTTTTACTTCTTTATTTTATTTAGCATAATCACAAACATCCTAAAAGGCAGTTTCAGCTTTAACTGTAAATTAGTATTCCATTTCTATAGCCGTATTTTAGTTTTCTTAGTCAATCAGCTGTCTCTGAGGCATGTAGGTTGAATCCAGGTTTTGACTATTAGTTTTTAGAATTGTAACTTTGCCTATTTTGGCATGAATTTTAGACTCTTAGCTGGAGTAAAATTTTCACACACCCATGGTGCTGTTCATGGTGATATTTTTTCCTCTATTGTCAACTCGTTTGTCAACTTTATTCTTTACAGTATATCCCAGCAAGTAACAACAATACCCCCATCCATGGCTTTTATATCTATTATCGACCAACAGACAGTGATAATGACAGTGACTACAAGAAAGATATGGTGGAAGGTGAGTTCATTCATGCAAATAGTTTCCTGCACTGGCAAGGAGGTATTAGCTGTTGGTAAAAGTGTAACCTGAGCTGGAGTGTCCAGTGTTCTTGACTCATTCATGACATTTGGGGTTATCAGTTCATAAACCTATGTACTTCATTTCATGGTGAAGGAACAACAGGAGTTGGAAGTGGGAGTACCTAGAATATTCTACTGTTTCCACCCCATATCCCTCCATGTCTATCAGTGGCACCAGGGCACACATCATGCATAGGCCTAACTGATTTGGGGGACAAATCAGATGCTGTGATCTTCCATGCCGCACTACATGTTGTGCTCTTCCTCTTTTTCTCAGGAGATAGATATTGGCACTCGATCAGCCACCTGCAGCCAGAGACCTCCTATGACATTAAAATGCAGTGTTTCAATGAAGGAGGGGAAAGTGAGTTCAGCAATGTGATGATCTGTGAAACCAAAGGTGAGTCTCTTTGGATTCACTGCTTTTTTCCCTTCTATTTCTAGCCTATAAGAGTGTGTGTGTTTGTTTGTGTGTATAGTTTTCTTGTCCAGGAGGTTCTTTATTTTTTCAAGTACCCCTCATTCTTTGTCATGTTTAGCCGATTCATTTGTCTATTCATCATCTATAAGGATGAATGATTCCAATCATGGCTTGGGGACACTTAGGAATAAATTTATGGGCTACAATTCATTCTTAAGTAGGAAATTTCCTATAAGCACTTAATTCCTATGATAATACTTAATACTTATGCTGACTGGTCCATTTAACAACAGCCCATGAGATTGCAAAGAAAACTGAGCATAAGGAAATTAGTGTCACAGCTCATTAATGGTAACACATGCTTTGGGCCAGATTTATCCAAGTACAAAAACCAGATACTTTCTGCCCATAAACATATTAAACATATTCATGCTATAAGTTAATATTTGTCTGTCAATCAAGTGCCTAGATCACTGTTATTTTCACTTTGCAAATATGCATAGTTAGAAGGAGGTCACAAAGGACTAGGAATGGAGATTGGGGTGGGAGTGTTTTCCCAATATTGGTTATAGTAGTCTTTGCTTTTAGTAGTATTGGCTGCTTACCAAATCCTATTGACAGTCTCTACTTCCTGCCCTCTTCTGTCACATCGGGTGAAGTGAAGGGGCAGGTATATGCATAGCTATTAAATTTGTTTTAGGGGACAAAACAGACTTCTCAAAGGCATCGTGTGGCTTTGAAATGGGGAGTGACCTTGGAGAGGAACCTGAAAGTAGCTCTGAACAGGGCTGAAGTACCTGGTAACATCTGTGTCTACCTTATGGTATCCCAGTGCCAAACCACATGATTCCTCATGTTTTACATAGCCAGACATTCTCCACCCTGCTCTAGATAGTTGGCATATAAGGCGCTTGGAAAAATGATACAGATTGGAAAGCTCAAGGAAGAATCCTGGGATGTGGAAGACGTTGGTCATGGAGGGGCCTATGAACTCAGACATAGAAATGGGTCATCGTTGATTTTCTCATTGAGAAGGATCATTAATAACTATTCAAAAATGGACTAAATGATAGTCCAGCCTGGTGCCTGCCTTGCACGTGGTCAGCCACGGTTCAATTCCTAGAATACCATATGGTTCTCCAAGTCCACCAGGAGTGATTCTTGAGCACAGAGCCAGGAGTAAATCCTGAGCACTTATGGGTGTGGCTCCCCAAAAGAACAACAAAAAAGATTAGGGTCCCCAAAAGAACAACAAAAAAGATTAGGGTTTTATCCCTGATGCCCTATATTGTTCCCCAAGCACTGCCAGGAATTAAGTCCTGAGTGCAGAGCCAGGAGTAATCCTTGAGCATTGCCAGGTGTGACCCCCCCCCAAATATGCAAAAAATACCAACCAAAAATGAATTGAGGGAAAGCACTGAGTTTGTGAAATCAAGAGAGAAGAGGGGTAGATTTCAATCTCTGAGACAGGGTGAATAGAACCAGAGCCTGCAGATACATGGTGTTACAGGGCTAATCTATGAGTGTTAAACTTCAAGTAGTGGATAGTTGATTCTCCACTGGTTGAAGTGGGAAGGACCAGCAAGTAGGGAATGAGCTTTTCTACATGATCTAAATATAAGGATTCCACCTGGAGACTGGCTGAGTCTGAGACATTGAAATGCTAGGGTCCCTGTAACATCCCTCTTACGCTCTTGCCCGGAGTCTGTGAGTGAGGTTACTAACTGGCAGAATCACGGTACAAGTTGAAGCCCTGGGAACAGAGGATGTGGCACAGGAAAACTATAGACTTACAGGGACCTGGGAGAAGGCAACCATGAGAAAGTCTCTGCCACTATGTGGGGTGGAGGACAGGGTACTCTCAGGAGACTGTGGCCTTAGAGAGTAAGAGATGGGAGGGCCGGGGGAAGCAGTTAACAATGTCTGACAATAACAGCAAAGGCCAGAGGGGGTATCTGTACACTTGGATGTGGTGTCTCATGGATTTGTCCTGGAGGATGAGGTGGGTGGGCAGCTCCAAACATCTATTCCCCCGTTCTACATGTAGTAGTGTAGTAGTTATAGCCTATGTAGTTGTTCACATCTCTGAATTATGTCTGGAAATAGCAGTTTCCTGGGTAAATTCTTCCATTTTCAGATCTTCAGCTGGTTTTACATATTTTGTTCCAAAAGTTCACCACCTGTTCATTTAGAAGAAATCCCACCCAAAGAGTCATATTGATTTTTGTGCTTATCTCACAAATATCTCAGGTTAAGTCATTTGCTTTCCCCAGGATCTATGAAGTCAAAGCACCCCACAAACCCCATTTGTTCTGAAGTAAATACCAGAAAAATATATGCTAAAGTGAATTTTCTCCATAATTATAGCTCGCAAGTTTTCTGGTCAACCTGGTCGGCTCCCACCTTCTACTCTGATGCCGCCTCAGCCGCCACCTCCTGAAACCATAGAGCGTCCCATAGGTACTGGGGCCATGGTGGCGCGGTCCAGTGACCTGCCATATCTGATTGTCGGGGTCGTCCTGGGCTCTATCGTCCTCATCATCGTCGCCTTCATCCCCTTCTGCCTGTGGAGGGCCTGGTCTAAGCAGAGTGAGTGAACAGCCTGCCTGGGCATGGTGTGGGAGGGAGTCCCACTAGGAGGAGAGGGAGATTGCCTTGCCCCTAACAAGCAGTGTCCCCATTCACATTCCCTGGAGTTCATACTCCTGGAGACTCCTAAGGTTTGGAAGAGAGTCAGAGATTCCAAGTTTGCCCCTTCCTCTCATCTCATGAACCTGGGCAGATGGAGAAGGAAAAGAAGAAGTCTGTCTTGTCCCCTATGTGTTTCAGGGAGCTCCTTACTTAACCTGGGTCCAGAATCTTTTCATATCTAAAGTTGATTCCCCAACTGCCTATTCTTAAGATTCTGTCTCTGCTCTGGGTTTGTGCTTGCCTTGGACTGGATAAATTGATCTACATCTGCTAATTCCAAGATGGCAACTCATTTTACCACCTTGTCACATCTACCTATTCCTTCTCCTCCATTCTTCCTCCAGATGCTTACCTTTATGTCTCTCTCCTGACCCTTGTTCCTGAAAAAATAAAAATATTTTTAATCAATCTTACTAGGAAGAGAGGGCACAGAGAGAAAATAAAGCACATCTGCTGTACACAGCAGATCCCAGATTTAAGCCCAGCACCCTACATGGTACTCCACCTGCCAGGACTGTTCCTTGAGTGCAGAACTGGAAGTAAATCCCAAGAACTCCTGGGTGTGCCCCCCACCCCCAAAGAAAAATAAATCCTATAGCATAAAGAAATGAGTAAATGAGTGCCAGGAAAAATCTGAAAGGATGTTTTCATCCCTGGATTATAGCCATCTTCCTTCCTATTTAATTTTGACAGTCAGTGTTTAGAATATCTTGAGATTCACGTGGGACTTTTCCAAGCAGCCTCATTGTCCCCATCATACCTCCATCTTTCTCTTCTTCCAGAACATACAGCAGATCTGGGATTTCCTCGTAGTGCCCTGCTGACCTCCTCTTGCCAATATACAATGGTACCACTGGGAGGCCTCCCAGGCCACCGAGCTGGTGGCCAGCCCTACCTCAATGGCACCAATGGACGCACCTGTGCCAATGGGGTACATGTGACCAGGGGCTGTCCTGCAGCCGCCATGGGCTACCCAGGCATGAAACCTCAGCAGCACTGCCCCGGAGAGTTACAACAGGTAATGAGTGAAGGGGCAGCAGGGTAGAGGTTACTGCCTAGCAAAGGGTTGGGTTACCTGGGGACAAAGGGTGGGGGGTACACTCTTCTTTTCAGTCTCTAATCCTTGCCTTGGCTCAGGCTTTCTTTAGGTAGAGAAGCTCATCCTTTTAGTTACTTAAGAAGTGTGACCTTTTCATTCCTTCTTTATTTTCATCAGCGGGATGACAGCAGAAGCCTACTGAGGCAGACCGTGGTTGGCAAAGGTTATGAGCCTCATTATCACCAGATTCCCAGGTAACCATCCCTCCCACTCCTGCTGCCACTCCTGTGTCCAGAGCTCATCCCATTAGCTTCCAAAATCCAATGTCATTCCCTGAGTAGCATGTAGCAGTAGAATGTAGAAGGGCCACTCAGACTCCTTCCCTTGCTTGGCAGCCAGAGTGGCATAGGCGCTTTGTCCACAGGCCTCTGCACCCTGGATCTGTGCTCTCTCACACACTCAGCACCCACAGAAAATCCAATGGACATGGGTTAGAATTGTCTGTGGAGGGCTGAAGAGATAGTATAAGTGGGTAGGGTGCTTGCCTTGCACATGGTGGATCTGAGTTCAATCCTTCATTCCCCCTGAGCACTGCTAGGAGTTATTCTTGTATGCAGAGCTAAGAGAAACCCCTGAACATTGCTGGATGTGGCCTTAAAACTGAAAATAGGGGGGAAAATTCCCATAGGAGATAGTTCTGTGGCACTCTTGTTTTTCTGACGGGAACAGCCTGGCTGAGCCCTGACACCCCAGATGGGACAGCCACAGGGTCAGTGAGGAGACAACTGACTGCTCCATGTTGACACCCCATCTGGTCTTGTGCATGCAGGGGTCCGAAGTCCAGCACCGAGGAAGATTCTTGCTTGTACCCGCTACCCGGCAACTCCACTAACCAGCTGCTGCAGCCCTGCCAGGACCGCTGTCCCCCTGAGCAGCATATTGCCACCACTGGACACCCTGCAAAGAAGAGTGTACCCTCCAGTTCTGGGTTGGAGGCCACGTGGGACCCCCTTTTCCACCCAGGTGTGTGCCCAGGTCAGGTCACTAAATAGGCTGGAGACAATAGAAAATTGGTATGCAGGCCCAGGCATGTCTTAGTGAGGAGAAGGGTTGTCAGAGGCCCGGCTTAGTAAGGAACTCTCAGAGTTTCCATAAAGAACATAAAAGCAGCAGGGGGCAGGTCACCCCTTTCTGTAGTAAAGACCCAACAGGGGCCACTATGGGCATGTCCTACTCCCACATGTATCCTCCAGGCTGGGAAAAAAAGAACACTTCCCATATTAGAGATGCCATTTGGTCTCTGTTTTTCAAGAATATTCAAAAATCCCTACAGGTTCTCATAAACCAAGAGACATTCCCTAATCACTCCCAAATACCTTGCTTTGTTGGATCTTGTCTCTTAATTAAGGACTGAAGTTACATCAGTCATTAACGAACCAGATTCTCAAAAACATCATCACTGACGCTCTGTGTTTCCACAGATCTTTCTCTTCATTGGGTTCAGCACACAGAGGTGGCTCTGCACCACTGTCTTCTCTTGTCCCAATCTCTTGGAAAACAGTAGATTCTGGGTTAGGGAGTGAATTGATAGACCTTCGTTTCCATGGCTTGGATGTCCACTGAGCAGAGTCTGGACTGTTTCTGGGAAGAGAACTTCTAAAATGCGGGCAGGCAGACATCTTGTGGAGCCAGAATCATTAAACTAGATCCCCTGGCACTGCAGAGAATAAGTGTGTGTGAGACCATCATGACCAGAAATCATACCAGGAAGGTGGATTTGCAGCCCAAGTCCATAAATAAAAGTAGGGCTCTCCTTCATCTCTCATGGGAAAAATGAACTGCAGAACACAAGTTACTCTCATCTCACAGTTTAATGGAGGGATATGGCTCATGTAATCCTCCTTGTACCTGAGAGAACTGAGACAGCATGAAGGAAGGCCCCTGTCACAGTTGGTGGGGATGGGTGGGGGGCTGTTTCTCTATTTCAGTGACCCATGTAATGAGCTCCCATCTCAGCCAGAGGTGATCCTGCAGCTCTGAGTGATGTTCTACCAATCAATCTGGATTTTAATGTTTCTCATTTCTTTCTCCTCTCAGGAACCCCGTGTTGCCTGGGCCTGGTACCAGTTGAAGAGGTAGAGAGTCCTGATCCCTGCCAAGTGGGGGGAGACTGGTGTCCCCAGCGCCCCATGGGAACATATATGGGGCAGGAACTTGGGGTACAGCTTTCCGCCAGTCCACCACTGCATGTGTCTTTTGAAACTCCACCTCCCACAATTTAGGGCTGAAGCTGGTATCCCAGAAAGACTCTATATTGTTATTTTAAAGAAGCAGAAAATGGTATTTATTTTTCTATAATAGCCATATTTATATATTTATGCACTTGTAAATAAATGTATTTTTTATATGTATAATTCTGGAGAGACAGAAGGACTCTTACCCATTGAGGTAGGAGAGGGAAAAACTAAGAAGCTACGAGAGAACATGAGTCAGCAGGGAGAGGGGAAGGTGGCAGGCGCCCAGGGAGCAGTTGACCAAAGGGAGAGTCTAACTGTTGATGAAGGTCACATGAGAGATGCCAGGCCTTGCACGACAGACTGGAGACACACGTGCATGTTGTGAATCTGGTCTAGGGGAACCATTTTCGGAAGACGCCATGAAGATAGACTAAGATTGTACTCTAAGCATTATAAATACTATAAGCATTAACAAACTTTCCAGAATCAATAATCTGTGGCAACATATCTCTGTAAAAACAAACACTGTAACTTCTAAATAAATGTTTAGTCTTCATCTTAGTCATGTCTGAATCAGTCGTCTCCGTGGCAAGATTCATTCTTTGAGTAGTGGAAGAAAACACCCATGTGTGATGTTTTCAGTTTCATTGAAAGATGAGGTTCGCAAAAGGTAATGCTTCTTTGTTCTGAGCATTCAGTGTCAGTCATGTCTTTATGAGTGCTTTGCTCTTGAGTCAATAGTGGAGAGTGGACTTACTGCAGAAGGAGCAGATCCCCAACAGTTCTGTTACTGACTCATCATGAGACAAAGCTCTGGTCACAATCAAGAGAATGAAACTACTTCTCTAGATGTGTGAAAGACACACATTTCTCTACAAGTACTGTATAGTGAAAAGCAATGTCTACACATGAACATGTGGTGCCTGATAAAACCCATTTCTTTTCTACGTGAAGATATCCCCATTGTCAGAGAAATTGACTTAAAAGAAGTTCTTTAAAACCAACATTTATTATTGTCATTTAACCACAAGATCAACCTTTTATGTGAAACTAAAGGACTACTGAAGCTCGCATCAAAAGCCCTACTGAAATCTAGACAATACATTTCTAAAAACTGTTGAGTTACAGATAAAATGCCACATTGTGATCACCTGCTTGATAAAAGTAATTTGAATAAGCTCTTTGGAAAACTAGGAAGTGATTATCAGGATAAGTGCCCCCTCTGCTGGCAGAGAGAAGTGCAGCGTCTATTCTATAGATAGTTGGCTCTTTTACATGAAAACAGCTAAACTGAAAAAAGAATCATTAAGACACAACATGGTTTCAAAAAACCCCTAGTATTTTACATATTTTATGAAATAGTCAAAGGAATATGTAAATTATCAGAAAAGGAGAAGCAAAGGAAAAAAGGAAAAGGAAGATGTGACTTCATATGTAATCTGGCATTCAGAGCCTGATCCACACTCTCTAGAGCTCACTTCACTAACGCAAGGACCTTTCCAACTTGTATTAAATATACCTTTCTAATCCATTAGTTTTAAATATAGTTCCCTATTTTTTTTTACTCCTTTATAATCCAAAACAGCTGTGGAAGTGATTGTGGTAAATAATACATAAGTGATATGAAAATTGGTCCCCTGACCCAGCCTCAGTTAGAATCATAACAATAGTTTTAGCCCTCACATACTCTTTCCTATAGATCTGCAGAGCCTTGAATTGAAGGTGCTCTGTTCTCTAGAGGGAGATGATCAGTAACATCTGAGAAGTGCAGCTCTGATTTCCACTGACTAACTCCCAAATCAAATGTGTAATCCTATAAGTTTCAGTGTTAGGCACGAACAGAAGTGACTACTAGTGATGTGTTTCAGTGGAATGTAAATCTATTTCATCATTTCTCAGTGTATACTAAAAGCAGCAAATGAACCAAGTGGAATGTAAAAAATAAAATAACATATGACCTGCACTGACCTGAATGCTTGATAAAATGTCAGACCTTCAGAGAAAAGCTTCTTTTATGAATCATTTTGCAAAGCTCATTCTCTGTTCCACTCAGAGCCAAGGAATTGGCTAAAACTAGTTGATTCAGAAGACAGACTATTTGTTGCTTTCTGCTCTCTGGAGTTTTATCTACCTGATTGCTGAAGCAATGTCAAAATTCTAAAGTTCACTTCTTATTCTTACATTTCACTGGAAAAATAGTTTGTCCTACTACTTGTGTCCTTAGGAATATTTAATTACATCAGAGCTGGCTTTCCAAGGAAAAAGGGGAGTTTCCTCATGGATGACTAATGATGGTTTTCCTGACCAATGGGCCAAGAATTCCAAATACTCAAAAGCAACTTTTTCTAAAATGGGATATATTATCTATTCTTGCTTGCACTTTTGAGATGTAACCTCCTAAGAATTAGTATTTATTACTTTTGATTTCAAATATATCTAAATTAGTTTATCTCAATATAATATGTGTTAATATAGTATGTAATGTTATATATTATGTTTAATATATAATTATTAGCAATCAATGTTCAGATAACTAAATAGGAGAAAAATTAAAACTACCTGACTAGACTGGTTTTAGATATTAAGATAAGTTTTTTGATATTTGGATAAGTTAACACTAAAATTAAGACAAGTGACAGTGTAGCAAAGCTTTGGTGACTTGTATATCAGATATCCTGAACAGATTTGAGGAAACAGCAAGCTTAAAAGTCCCATGGACTATCTCTAGTTCTGTGTTGGAGTTTGAATGGGTGGAAGGATTCTACCACTTTTCCTGCGTAAATGCGCAATTTCTTTTTTTAAGGCCAAAATCCTTTCTGCCTGGAATTTGATCAACTGTTTGGTCTTCTCTCTTGCCACAATGTCTGCTTTCCGAAGCCCCTGGAAGGCATTGCCCTGTTGAGAGATAACATCTCTTTCAGCTTTAAGCATCCTTTGGAATGTAAACATTTCCCTCCTTATAGCTATGTTAGGAGGGCCTAACATACATAATTTTCATACCAACATAATTTCCGACAGCTACTGCTTCTTATTTTAAGTGGTTTTCAATAGTAAACAAATATCTGTCATTAGAAATGGTCCCTCTAGGAATTAGAAATTAGACTAGAAATTAGTCCCTCTGGGCTAATGAACAAATGAGGAAAAATACAGATTCC